>VMBQ01002879.1:0-28216 GCA_007657795.1 Dreissena rostriformis | reverse complement strand
GTAGTAGTAGTAGTAGTAGTAGTAGTAGTAGTAGTAGTAGTAGTAGTAGTAGTAGTAGTAGTAGTAGTAGTAGTAGTAGTAGTAGTAGTAGTAGTAGTAGTAGTAGTAGTAGTAGTAGTAGTAGTAATAGTAGTAGTAGTAGTAGTAGTAGTAGTAGTAGTAGTAGTAGTAGAAGTAGTAGTAGTATCCCCACGCCGCATAGATGTTATATTAGGCTATTTTGGGTGGGCAAGTCCTATGTTGGTGGGGCCCCGGGGTGGGTACGAAACCAAATTTGGGTACGAAAAAAAAACTTCATGGTATATACCAGATTGGTATACGTACCTTTGAGGATATGTACTTCGTTTACGAGTTTTTGCACCGTTACTGTTGCATTTTCTTTTATTTCCGAAGCAGTTTTAACCATTGTACCAATATTTGCAGCTAATGTCGAATGCATATTGTGCGACGCATTGTTGATAAAATTACTCAGTCTAGATTCAATTTCGATTTGTTTCGTTGCCATTGCATCCACATTTGCAGCCAATGTCGAGCTCATTTTCTCAGAAGCATTGTTGATAAAATCTCTCATTGCAGAATCAATTTCGATTTGTTTCCTTTCAATTACTGCCAACGTTGACTCCACTTTTATTTTTTCATCTTCTAACTGCTTTAACGCATCAACAACTTTGGCATTCGTTTTCAGTATTTCATTCAGAGTGGTTTCAAGAGCCAGTTCGTTTCTTAAAACTCGTTCTAACAACCGCTCTTCGTAGTCTAATTTCGAGCATATCGGGCTCGATGGCTCTCGAGCACATATGGCGACAATTACGTTAAAAAGCAAGTACAAACTCTTCTTTTGAAGCTGCATAGTGAATATTTACTACTTTGTTCAACAAATTTAACCCAAGAAGTGAAGCCCAGAACGGTCGGATACTATATGGACTGTTAACCTTCAAACTGCGATATTTATCTTGGCATCGGTTCATAACGACGTAGCGATATTTTCGACGATTGGAAATTTTCCAGTGTAAACATTCGTACTGCGCATATTCGGCAGAAGTCACGTTTCATGAATATTTGTTTCATACACAGTTCATTCAACGATTACCTAATTGACGATTGCATTGCTAAACTGACAGTAAATAGTTTTTTGTTCCAATATGGTTTGTTTATGCCTTTTAATTAATCTATAATCTAATTGTATTAAACTATGTGTTTTTGAAAACGTATCTGAATGTTAGCTTTCCGCGGACTGCAAATAAAGCCGTTTGTGCACGTGGTGAGAGGAATAGAATGGTATTTCCACGTTTACCTAAATGACAGTCATCTACATAAAGCGAGTTTTAATGTATGTTAAATTACAACCAATTGTGCATATGAAATCCCCCTAAACCCGGCAAAGACACGCACGTCTTTGGAAAACTATGTGCAACGAATGAAAGAACTCGGATATTGTATAGACATAGGCAAGAGTTTGAATTGGGCTCAAAAGTTGTCGGAAGACATAGCCGATTAGAAATACCGCAACGGCCTGCTCAGACTTACATTTAACAGCTTTATCATATCCTATCCATATGTGTTAATATAGTCTAGATGGTTTGATGTAATGTAAATGCCTAGTGTCAATGAATTAAATGTACATGTTTTATGTTAAGTTTATGGTGGAATTAAGCTTGTTGTGTAGACATATTAACATCAAACTTCATTATCAGTGCACGTGGTAAAGGGTAACACTGACTTTAATTCCTAGTGTTTGTGCCAGCAATTACTTCATAGAAACCCACAAAGTTATTTACTTTGTACTCGATTCGTAATAATTATTATTAATGTTTTATTAAGTTGCAAAAAACAACAAAATTACGATAAGTCGGAATAAAAACATTTCAATGGATATGACCGCTGACATGTGTTTCCTAATGAACCATAAATGCTATGAAATGATACAACGGTGCCATGAGACGATTTATAGTTTAAATAAATAATAATGAATTATAAAGTCTGACTGGATCCATCTCATTCTGAATACCTTTGGCCATTATTTATGACACCATACAATTGATATTAATTTTGGTGCACGTTCAGCAATATGTACATATTGTAGATTTATTGTTGCTGTTTCAAAATCAATATAAACATTTAATACTTTAATTTAATACCAATTGTTGAACGTTCACCAAAATTAATATTAATTGCATGGCAACAACACATTGCTTCACAATAATAGCTTCTGGGCATAAAGTTTCGAATAAGATTAACTAGATTGTACAAATTTGATACTTTTCTATTTTATTTTTATTTATTTTTATTATTTTATAATAAGGAGATTTATCATGAATGACATTCTGGTTCCAAAAAGTGATAAACTCAACATTTATGTGGACTTCTATGTTTTCAAATAAATACCGATTTTGATCCGAAAAAGCCTATCGTAGAACGTTAGTATTATTGATTCTTAACAAATTGTGCCCGAAGTCTTTTGCAATATCTGAAAAAATATTTTTTTTTAAACTTCCTGCTCACCTTAACCATGAATTATTATGAGTTCTGTTAACCTGTTAAATGCATCGGGAATTTTGATGTCAGAATTTCGTATTGATTTTCATTACAAAACAAACCTAGCTAATATTCGTTACAACTGCGTACGTTTTTAGTGAAACTATAATCTTAGTGTTTAATTCAGTTATTTTCCGTCAAATGTTTCTTTCAGCAGATACACCGTACAAAGAAAAGCATCGTCAACGCTATCAAGATACGGGTCAGCAAGCTCCGCTTGAAGATCGCTGGACTACAAATTCGAGGATCGTATGGTTAGATTTCTGAACCGTCCACATAACGTTTGTGGGAATTGGTCTTAAAATTATTCTTGAGTCCATTTTGCCGTTATCTCTTATGCAAAAATGGCAGTTATCGATTAACAGAGTTAAAATGAGCACTGAATACTGGAAAACCATATAAACGCTCAATCCGCGAAAATACGAAGGCAGTGAGCAATAAATTTAGCCATATTTAGATATCGGTATATCACCGGTATAATACAAAAAAGTGAATCAGACCGTTTAATTATAGTACGCGTACTGATAAAATGTAATGATAGCATTAAAATAATAATAGTAAAATACAAGAGATGTGTTTGTCAGGAACACAATACCCCCTACTGCGCCGCTTTAAATTTAAAACAATTGTTTTGATTATATCCCTTTAAAAATTATTACTTCACTGGTGAAAATGATCTGTACATGCCAAATGATAAATATTAATTATCTCCCTTTAAAGCTTGTTTCTTCCTTTGGATTTAGTTTTTTTACCCTTGACCTTGAAGGATGACCTTGACCTTTAAGCACTCAAAATGTGTAGCTCCTTGAGATACACATGCATGCCAAATATCAAGTTGCTATCTTCAATATTGCAAAAGTTATGGCCAATGTTAACGTTTTCGGACGGAAGCAAAGACAGACAGACGGACTGACAGTTCAACTGCTATATGCCACCCTACCGGGGGCATAAAAGTAGTAATAATCCAAAAAATAATATAATGATACTTGATAATAATAGTAACAATGATTTATAAATACAACATGAAACGCATCTCATTTTTAAACAATTAATTATATTCTGTATAAGTAAAATAAATATGAACACAGTGTTTTTTTTTAATTTTATATTTCGATCAAAGATCTATCAATCCATTGTTAGATTTTTGTTTCAATCGAATAACATTGCCACACAAACAAAGGCTTTAATTCAGAAACAAAGTAAAATTCTAGTTTTTGCAGTTTGCAAATTTAGAAACCACTAATTAAGGAATAAAGAGTTTTTTAATTGTCTCTTTGTTCTTAATTTTAAATTGAAAACAAAAATTTAATTCTATCGATTGATAATTATCATTAAGGATGGGAAAACAACGGGTTCTGTTAGAAGCATCATGTATTCTGCTGTGACATTTCCCCTTCTTTGACAATACTTGGTGACATATTTATACAACCGACTCAAGACGACATTGGGTTGCGCCGCGGAACCCGAGATATTCACCGTCTTTCCGGGACCCGGCGTTTTAATAGTTCTGGAAAACACACACTCTTCGTCTGTTTTTAGATCTCACATTTTTTTTCTATCCGGGACCAGAACGATTCCTCAACTATCACGCCGACCAATACCTTTTTTGATTGATGCTATACTTTCATTACTGTGTAGCGAAGTGAAGATCGGGTACCAGAGTAAATACATACCATGCAATATGTGATATATTAAGGAAACAAGCGAACAATCGAACATGTTTTCTAAATTAAAACCGAGTGCAAATATGCGAACAAGAAGACATACGAAGAAATGGAAGCAAAAATATTTTGTTCTCGCTATAAAAAACTTCGATCTTTTGCACTGTAAATAGACACCTAAATATTCCAAATTCTGACTCCACCGAAAAAATAAATAATTAGATAATACGATACGACCTAGCTATTGTTAAGAATGCAACGATCTCTAATATTATACTATTATCATAAAGGAGCATACAGACGGCTAACTATATGTATTGTAAGGTGTGTCACTGGATGTCACGTATGCCCCAGAAGTATATGATTGTGAGGTTTGTGGGCGTGGGGGGTGAAGGGGGGGGGGGCACAACAATAATGCAAAAAACATGGACAGCACACAAGTAAATCTTGAACAGTTAATATACAGAGTATTCAATTAACATTGACACTGAATTGTGACCATGGCCGTTCACCCAAAGAGCATTATAAATAGTACATGACACATCAAATGGTCATCATTGGAATTATAATTAGCAAAACATTAAATTCCCTTCTATGCAGTATAAGTTGCAGACCGAAAAGTGAAGTTAATAACCTTTGACTTTGAATTATTTCATTTATTATTCACTGAAGAGCGGGAAGTATTGTACGTTACACATCATCCGGCATTAGGAATAAATAATGCGAATAAATTGTATCATCCTCCAGGAAAAGAAAGTCACAAAGCTGCATGATTTATTTACGAAGTTCGACCTTAACATTTGGCTTTTACCTTTACCCAAGGCTGTGGCGTAGACTCGTGTGAAATCGGGCATAGACTTTTTTTCGAATGTGAACAATATAAATGCACTTATAATGCAATAAAATTTCAAAAGTAAAGTGGATTAGGGTCGAATGAGTTTAACATTTCGTAATATATAAAAACAAACTGTTTTCACTTGTTTTCGGATACAAACAAAAAGAAGCGATTTTTATTAAAAACATATCTGCATGTAAGCCGTTTGTGCAAGGGTGCTAATAATACGATGACAAATGCCACGTTACCTTTATGACGGACATCAGCATTATAGTTGTTCATATGATTTATTCAAATTACAACCCATTGTGCAAATGCAATCCTCATCAAATCACAAACCCAGCTTTTACAAAGACACGCAAGTCTTTAAAAAAATATGCTTACCGAATGCCAGAACTCGGTTTATATATAGACACAGGTTCGTTGAACTTGACTGAAACGTTGTCGAAAAACAATGCCGAACAGAAATACCTGGACAGAGGTACTCTTGTCTTTTTTTTCTGAGAGACACAGATAGCGGCCTGCTCTGACGCAAATTCTAGCATCCTTCTCATACCACAATCTGTTTTTTAACGAGTCTTGATGTTTTGATGTGATGAGAATGCCTAGGGTCCATGAAATAGACAAACATTAATTGAATGTACCAGTGTGACGTTAATGCAAGATGAGCACTGAATGTAGCTTGTTGTTGTGTAAGCAGCTTACTATCAATCTTCATTATCATTGCACACGGTTAAGCACCATCACTGACGTCAATGCCTAGTGTTTGTGCCAGAATTGACTGCATAGAAACTCGGTCAGTTATTTACCTGGAATACGTGTTAATACATATCCCATTGTCATAGGTCGTACAAAAGAGATATCTTAAATAGTTAAATACTACAACTATCAATAATGCGCGATGAGCAAGAAATCAATGGACATGAATGCTTATAGTTTAAACATCGAGGTGTCTTTATATCTTTTGTTATGGTCTGTTAAATTACCTGAGGTAAAAAGAATGTGGATGTTTGGGGATGTTCAATGACAAATATTTTCCAAATATTACTGCAAAATAACTCTCTTAATAAAAAAAAATGAATTTGCGAATATAATCGAATTTTATAACATGATTAAAAACGTGAAATACCAACAAAAAATAAAGATCGGCACCACACATTAGGGTCTGTCGAGTTAGTAGAAACGAACCTATTTTCAGGCCTTATTTATTTTACAAAGATCAGACAATAAGTACACGAAGATCAAGAACACCAGTTTTCTTATAATCGTTTTAAATTTTACATATTTTCTTAAAAAATGCACCGACGTTGGGGTTTTGTATTTGGAAGGGGTGATGGTGTGTAAAAAGTTACGTTTTTTCCCGGCTCTAGGTACTAAATGTTATCAAACAGGGTTGATACGCGTTGGTTTTAAATCTACCCACAATTAGTTGAAACGTTGCATAATAATATACGTTTGGCTTTAAACAGATTTCAAGGAGGCGACCATAACGTGCATACTTGTTTTATGTGTAATGACGTGTTGTATGTACGGACATATAGTCACTTGTGTTTAATAAGAGACTACTGATGGCTGGCATGAACATCTCGCGCGATAATGTTTCTGAACGTTCAGGAATCCTACATTCTTGAAAGACTGCCATATTCTTTTGCGTACACTTATACTTTGCGAACTTGTCAGCTTTATATAACTTTGTCTCTCAAGTAAAAATCCTAGCAGCCAAAAGCATACAGTTTTTGTAGACGTAATTATAATCTTGGCAGCTACTGAACGTATTATAACCATAGCATGCCCTGTTTTTTTGGGGGAAAGTACTCTAAGCTTGACAGTATATTAATCAAACGTAATTACAGGAAATACGTACACTTTGAAATGTAACGTTGACAAAGATAATATAAACTGTAAAGTTGATGCATATTAACCGGCATTCCGTCGTTTATCATACATCAACAAAATAACTAATAACTTAGTGTTGTACAGCATTCATGATTGTGCAATACAATCGTTTTTGAAGTAGATACAGACATTGAATAATATGGAAAACCACTTTGTTATGATATAATGTAAAATAAATTATGTATTTTGACATAGAATGCCACATGATCATATTATTTAATACGAGAACAAAAGCTCTAAGGAACAAGGATCGGTAAATCACAATGAACGAATCAAACAGTTGTTACATACGTTAAATTAATCTGAGGTTTGGTTGTAAACGGGTGTATCTGCTTTACCTTTCTACATGATATACAATACTTTTACGGTAAACCGTTGGTTAAAGTCGTTGAAATATATTTTAAGATAATGATGTTTTTTTTCTAATTAACAAGTGCTGTATTGTAATGTATTTTTCATTTGTTGTTTTCATTGTAATTTTTATTTTTTATTCATTATTCATTTTATTCGTATAATGTGTTTTTTTTTAAATTACGGGCTATATTCACACGTGGCTTTATTTGTGCACGTGTTTGACGAGATAAATGACATAATAACCCTAAGGCTATTGGATATCCTTTCATCTATTGAATCTGATTCGCATGTAATGTATTTATCAAAAATGTAGTGTATTGCTTAAATCTATGTGCAATATTACATTTTTCGAGATTTATATTGACACAATTCGAGTCTTAAGATTGGACTTGTTTATGTTCTTTTAATTGCAATAAAAAAAATATTGGTTTGGGTTTGTGCCACCAAGTGTCAGTAACATTGGAAGGGTCGCAATACATTTAGGAACAAGTTGAAATCAAGTGTAAGTGTGACGTCGAATTGTAAGGCAACAGAAACGCATTCTAAGCAGTGAGCATAAGCCATGATTTGGCCAAAATTGGTCAAACAATGACAGCAAACAACTTGCGATCATGGTTATCAAATAGTTACTATCCGGATTTATATCATTGCACAAAAGAATCACATCCCTGGGAACACTGACCAATTTTATCCACTAATGATTGATGAATTAAAATAGTCACTTATGCTTCTGCATGTTATTTCGAAAGGATTTTTAATATTTCATCATTATTCCTGTTTAGTCCATTTTGGATTAGGTTGACGAGCACATGCAACGTCATTCTGAAAGAGGTTTAAAGGGACTGTAAACCACGAATGACGAGAAAAGAAAAGTTCTAAATTACCGTATTTTTTACAATTATTAGTTTAATTTGATAAAAATATCACGACTGGAATATAACATTACTTGAAAAAAGTTTTTTTTTTATTTTTACTTTATTTTTTTATTTTTTAATTTTTACTGGGTATGTATACCAGGTAACTACCAGTTAACTATAAATAACGCAAGTAGATTGATCATCATCGTCACGTGGTAAACCCAGGAATGCAAATTGTGCATGCGTAGTGAATTGTATATATTTTATATATAAAATGATCAATTTACTTGCGTTATTTATAGTGTGTATATCGTTATGTCACCTATTTTCGCGATGTACTTTCGTTTTCATATCGCGACATTTTATTACCGAATATACGGAAAATATGAACTTTTTTCAAGTAATGTAATAAACCAGTCATGATATTTTAATCAATATAAACTTATAATTGTAAAAATACTAAAAATACGGTATTTTAGAACTTTTTTTTTCTTCATTCGTGGTTTACAGTCCCTTTGAGACGCTTGTCCGCTTTGGAACAACATGATTTCAAAATTCATCCGTAATCAATTTTAATAAATTATGTGATAATTATGATTCGAATTGACCAAAACATATCAATAACAGATAAATTGATTGGGGGGGGGAAATAGGCGAATGCGTTATTGTTGTTAAGTCAATACTCATGCAAGGTGACACGCCAGCTGTACACGCTGTGTAAAGGACATACATCGGCGAAACATTAGATTCCTTTAGCAAATAACCTTAAACTAAGATTTATTCAAGTGTCCCTTTTCGATTTAATAAATTCAAGTGCAACCAATGAACTGGGACATATATGATTTGTGAAGTTTGTACCTTTAATGCGCATGTTAAATAACGTGTTTCATGAAATACTTTAACACATCTGTTTTTACGATCTAAAAGCAACAGTTTTAGTCAAAATAAGCACATTAAAATTTAAACATTTAAAGAAACATTATGATAATGCAAAACAAAACTCGCTTCCAATATGATTTGATAAACTCGTGTGCATTTTAAATGTAAATTTTACCTTGTGGGATTTGTTAAAGTTTAGGACTAATTTCTGCGTTTGCTAATATGATTTCAACGCTAAATGCGCTCTTTGTTTATAATTATATCACGCGAATATCATGCACTAACAGGCGCGTAGAAGCAGGGGCAGCAGGAGTCGCGTCCCTTCTACAAATTTTGAGTTGCGTACATAATATTTTCGAAAATCATCATTACTTGTATAGACTTCTCGCTGGTCAGTGATTGTTTATAAACCCGCTGCTGCAATTAGATTTAGGCCGCGTCTACGATAGCTTGGGCTTGGATTGTTGCCCCCTGATCATGGTATTAGAACATTGTACGTTTGATGACCTTTATGGTGGAATCTGGGATATAATTAAACGTGTTACATCCTTTTTGTTTGACTTCATCGCAAAGCAACAACAAACAAACTAATTGGTCCTGAAAGAAGTTCGTTCATTGTTATTAATTAACAAAGCACATAATCTGATAAAGCTTTTCAACCATCCAATTGCCAGTTACTACACTTCACTAAATCCAAAACGACCATGTAACATGGACATGTCTCGAAGTTTGCTCATTAAATGGAGATTGTGATCCTTCACTCACTTTCGTATGAAACCAGAATTTTGTTTTTGTAAATATAGTACACAAAATAAATATTCAATTATAAAATATGAGGTAACCATACAATCTGAGTAATCTGTACCCTGTAATGAAATCATCTGGCACATGCAATCACGAAACCCTTATCGTATCGATGACAGACGTATTGAAAAAATGAGCCCATTCTGTTGAAATACGGGTCTTTCTTCGCAGTTTATTGTTTTACCTTTTTTTCACGTCGGATGGCTAAGTACGGGAAGTCGCTAGACTATACTGAATTCA
Organism: Dreissena rostriformis; assembly: GCA_007657795.1. Classification (NCBI taxonomy): domain Eukaryota; kingdom Metazoa; phylum Mollusca; class Bivalvia; order Myida; family Dreissenidae; genus Dreissena; species Dreissena rostriformis. The sequence goes on along the minus strand of VMBQ01002879.1, from coordinate 18,155 downwards.
GACGGGGTGTCGTAAGCGACACGCAAAATCTACCCGCGGAGAAACATCTGGATGCAATGTTCTTGCATTTAATTTAAAATGCAGTTATTTTATTGTTTCAATCTTTAAAAAAAAACAAGTTTCATTTAAATAGATTTTCCAAACACAATTTTAAATTTTAAACTTTATAAACGAATATGCTATATCATAATATAAAATAGTATTGTTTCTGATTGAAGAGCGTATCTGACTTTAAAATATTGAATATAAACATTAATCGCCAAGTTTAGTATTACACCAGCTGATTAGAAATGTGTCATAGACACTGATGCCCCTATGAAAGCCTTGTATTACATCGACATTAAAATCAATCTCGTCATGAGGGGAAACCCTCCCAAACCAACCACATCCGCGGCACCGACGTACCTTAGTTTTTTCTGCGCTTAAATGGCCCCAATATAGCTCTTTGAAGGACCGTCCTTTCACAACATGTGTAGTCGAAAACAATACAAGACTCGTATTACACTACAAATGTTATTATGCAAAGACATGCGCTTACGAAAATGATAATTAAAGCACGGAAAGGGCTAAACAAACATGACCAATATGACAAATTGTAAATGGATGCACTCTTTGNGAATCTGATTTTATTTTACTTAACATGATGACTTTATAGTTCATTCCGAGTAGAATGACTTACATCCAAACATCGACTGATTTAACAACTTCCTGTCGAACATGACGTCATCAGCATTTACACATTCATTTTAAATATTTGGAAAATACGTTTTTTGCTGTTTGTGTTGCTTTCTGTGGATAAAATGTAATACATCTTGATATCAAATTGTTTGTTTTGATGAATCTTATTATTTTTTACAATAAAACAAAACATTGTAATTAAGTCTTAGTAGCCTCCACACATGACTGATATATGAACTTCCTGTTGACCGTGATATAAAAAAAGATATCAGGCAACAGGATATCAAGCGGATATCAATGTGGTGGTATGATAAATATATATACTTTGTTTTAACAGTTGTATTCAGATATAATACATTCATTCCAGATGTATCACGTCGTGCATATTGTAAGAATCCGACTAGTTTGTATTGTTTAATGTGGGTTACTATGTTGACAGTGTAACTTAAATATCAATATTAAATGTTCAAATATTTCTAGTAAAAACATTTCAAATGTGTATTCCTACAGTCTATCTCAATACGATATTCGGAACAAACGACATATAAAAGTGATTTAATAAACTTGCTTTTCAGACAGATATGGGCATTTTAATAAAAGCATATAGATTAGAAAGTCAGACTATGGACAAGAAAATCGTAATAGATTAACAAATATACAATAAAAAACATATGAAATACATTCCAAGTGTACATATAAATATAGAAGTAACATAACTTAAAAGTCGTTTTAATCATAAAACAGAAGGAATTCACTTTTTAGTTATTGTTCATTTGATACATTGTTGTTTATTGATGGTTGTTAATAAGTAAGTTATCATCTGTTGAAGAAACCTGCCAGTGCGATATACCGATATCCAAGAGCTATTGAAATACAATACAACTATGCATAGCTGATGATTGTAAAGAGAATAAATACATTATAATACATTTGCATACTGATATTCTTTTTAATTAAATAAAAAACGTATTCATATATGTCATGCAGATATGCGCGATAATTTTAATGTAACAAACCAAACTAAAGTTGAAACATTTCAATAGAGTCTGAACTTGTATTCGAACTAGGCGAATAACTGGTGTCTCCTTCTTTAGGAAGTAAAGTGTGCTGCGTTTCGTGATGTTGTCGTTATATATGGATCAATGTGCCAGAAAATGAAGTGTATCTCAGCGGATCTATATACAACGAGGTCGATCCTGTGGCGCGCACCCAGACCTGGTGTCCCATGGCAACCGCTGCTGATGCCTGCATAGTCATACATGGTACATTACCAGCAGCATCATAGTGATATGCTTCCTGTAATGTCTTGCCTTGGTGAACGATTACAAGATAAACTTCCTTTTTGCTATAAACACAATATTGGACACTGAAAAGATACATTCCAGGGACGGCAGCAGTGAACTGTCCAGTTGAAGGATCATAAACTTGACCTTCGTTGACGTCTACCGTCGGGAAGACAACAATCTGACCACTTGATACGTCTATTGCGCTGGCCGTAATGCGCGCACAAAAGTAAATTGTAGGGACTTTTAACTGATCTAAAATAAATAAGATGCATTTTTCACAAAACATGTTAAGGTACATATGATTATTTATTTACGGAGATTTAAAAAAATCAGAAATTGCTCGCAAATATTAGGTTTATTTTTTGAGTTAAATAAAAGTTGTTTATTAATTATTAATGTTATTATTTATTCTGTAGTAATACATGAGAAACGAAACCGTTATTGTTTATTTATTGCAAACACATGTATGCACAAATGTCAACATCGACCTCTTATACAACGTAATAATTGCATTTATATGGATGTTATAATATGTGTGCATATTTTGAATAGCAATAGTCAAGAGAATGACTAAGCCGTACCAATACACTGTATGACGCATCCCTTATTAAACGACATTAATCAGGCTAGCGGAGCCGTTTTCTCTTCAAATTATCATTTTACCAGTTGTATACTTTAAGAGACATATCGACGGTAAATTTAGACACGAATTAAAAGAGCATTTTTCCTGTTATACCAATATATTTCGTTAGTTAATAAGACATATTGAAAAACAATGTATTAGGGAAATTATATACGTTGTTAAAACAATGTGTGTCGATACACGCCTCTAAAAGGAGTCGAGTCGGATAGAAGTACCATATTAATCTAATAAGTAATGAACTAGCTGTTCGAAAAAAAACTAATCATGGTCAAAACAATGCTAACCCCAATATAATCCGTTTGAATAACTTAGCATATCAATCGTTATTATTTAAACGAAACTACAATTGGTGAATTAAATGGGTCGGTGTTGTTTGTTCCGCGATTAAAGCGGATTTTTCTAACGTTTTGTTTAAACATATTTATTTCAAACAATACACATTGTGTTACATTGAACTTCATACCACATTAATACAGTTAACATGTTTGATTAGGATTAGAACGGAAGACAATGAATTATATAGTTCTTCTCCAAATACAAATACAATTACATGTTTTCAGGCGAACATTGTTGGTTTTTTAAGATATCATAATAATAATAGAATGAAAAAAGAGAGAAAATCCGAGTATAGAGTTTCATTTGTAAAAAAACAAACAGGTGAATAGACTGACAGAGTTCTGGGAAGAAAATAGAAGAAGTTTAGAAATACTTGATTAGGGCAAAAAAGGAAAAAAAGGTGGTTGAGAGTCGTTCTGTAGCATATTTGCGAATCAAATCGCTTGCTATTAACAATAAATTTGTGAACTGCATCAGCTATTTAAGTATTTATTAAGAAGTCAAGAGTGTTATCTCCATATAGAATAGTTTCAATGCAGGGAACAGAATATACGGATATTTAGTTAAAAAGTTCGCCGCGAATATGTATATACTGAGTGCTCTCGAGAAAGTAACGTGACATCGTTTCATGACGTCCGCATTGACATAACGGGGATGTAATGTATTTCCAAAGTTTAGCACATCTCGGGAAGGGATATTTACGCATAGAAAAATCGCTCTTCAATAAATTAGCATTTTATCAATAAGTTTATATTATGTTACAATGCCTTCTACGAGATCTTTTGTCAGTATTTTCAACAGTTTGCGTATCTTTAAAATTGCACTCATCGATAGTTTTTGCCCAATATTTCGCATCATTGTATCACCGTAAAGTGTTGGTGGAATGCAATTCCATCCGGGCCTGGCTAGCTTAACTGATAGAGTGAGGGGACTGTTTTATGCTGGTTTAGTGAGTGGAAATCCCAACATGGTCACATACCGTGTGAATTAATCTGTCATTAGATTTGAGTAAACCAATCTGTACAATACTACGACGCTGTGACTTAACAATATCGTGTTCATATTTGTTCATCAAAGTAATATGCAATAAACATAAACAGGTCACCGTGGCGTAATGGATATGGTGTCCGCCTAGCGATCGGGAGGTCATGGGTTCTTTAGATCTTCCCCATAGACACCAAGTACTGGTTCTAGTCCAGGAAACGTACTCGACAGCGTTTCAAATAAGCCTTAGGCTTTCGATGCAATCGAGCTAAAATTAATAGGTTTAAACTAAACTAAACAGAAACATGTGGGGAGAGTGTCTATTTTAAAATTTTGAGATATTAATATATCGCGTTTAGAACCAACCGAACAAGACTTTAAAAAATAACAATTAAAACTCGACTTCATAGCTTAACGAAACAGTATTGTTTTTTAAGATTTCGGGTCCTTGGGTATATTTTGGAGAATGTAAATAGTAAACGATATGCAAGCAATTTAATAAGAACACTTCCGAAATTTAACAATAATAAAGCTGTGTCTATCGATTTATGTGGAAATTTAGTGTCATTAGATTCTTTTCAGTGAAATATATAATTTTATTGGTTAAAGACATTTCAATATTAGTGAAAATATAATATTGGTTTTAATTTTTACTGGCATGAAAATATCAAAAAATTGCAATATTTTTTCATAAACAACATCGTGACAAAACAGTGTGACGTTAAAGGTCTCTCGCGTATTTTTGTATTTTACTTAAGCATTCAGTGAATATTTTAGTTGTGGTTGTATATATAGGAACTATTTTCACTACAAACAAATGTTAATGTAACTACTCCTGAAATAAAATTTGATCATACACCGAAAGCAACGAATATATAAGTTATCTTTTTACAATTCTCCATTACATTGACAATTTAAAAAACCGCCTACCACATACATGATATAAAACCTGATTGGTATACGTACCTTTGAGGAATGTGAGATGGTAGGCCAATGTCGAGTTGAGATTGTTAGAAGCATTGTTAATGAAATCACTCAGTCTATTTTCAGTTTTTTTCGACATGTTTTGTTTCCATAACTTCCAACGTTGACTCCAGTTTTGCTTTTCCATCCTCTAACTGTTTTAACGCATCCACAACTTTGGCGCTCTTTTTCAGTAGTTCCTTCAGAGTGGTTTCTAGAGCCAGTTCGTTTCTTATAACTCTTTCTAATAACCTCTATTCATAGTCATATTTCGAGCATTTCGGGCACGAACGCTCTCCTGCACATTTGAAGACAATCACGTGCAGTAATAGCAGCATACTCTTCTTTTGAAGCTGCATGATGAATACAAGCAAATGTTTCTCTGTGAAACTCATAAGTTAATGCAATTATTTCGATGTCTTCGAACCCACACCAGATAGTATTATTCCGGGAACTATCACCAAAATGTGATTTTCCTCACATTTATATGTAATGGCAGGTTTCATTCCACGTAACATCAAAGCAACACGTTGACCCGTCAGCATGGGCGTCAGGATGGGCGTCAGCCATGTAAAATATAGCTCATCTGGAATGAAATCTTTCTTTGATGTTGTATGTGAACTATTTCACAGGTACCTTTCAATTTGCCGTATCAGAATGATGGAGTGATGTGATAATTGAAGTTTTGAAGATATTCTTGAATCTGAAGAGAATTTTGTGTGCTTTTTATGTGTTCTGTATGATTGTGAACTTGATCAAAGTGCTTTCAATCACCGTTGTTTTTTTTTGGTCAATATATGTTAATCGTTTTTGAATGTGTTTTTTTTTTTTTGTCAACAGGCACATCAAACCAACATTTTTATATTAAAGTTTATCTCCCAGATTATAATTATAATTTGATACGCCCACTTTTACACCTGTTCGTTTGCGTATGTCTGTGTATTTAAGCATCAGGGTTTCCGCTAGATCATTATGGATTGTCGATGCCGACATTCCTTCTCAATCCAATACTTTATAAGATTATCACGCAAATCTTTATGACATATATGAAGATGTTTTTCTTTGATAAAAAATAATAGCAGTGTATAATGGTGTATGATGCATTAAGTATATTTTAAATGGTGCTGCTATATATCGTTGTAATGTTTTTCAATACATTGGTTATCGGTATGTCTCGCCTGGGTTGTTTCTTCAACAGATGATACCAAACTTATCAACAACAAACAATCAACAACTAAATATAAAACACTGTTAAACAGTGATCTCCTTTTGTGTTATGTTAATACATACTTTAAAGTAATGTTACATTTATATACGTGTAATCTGGAAATGTATTTAATTATATAATTGTTGATATATTACTATGTTCTTGTACATAGTTTGACCCACTTATCTATATGCTTTAAGCGAATTGTCAATATCTATCTGAAAAAGCATGCTTTTTATATCACTTATATAAGACGATTGTTTGTTTGTGTTTTTTTTTTGGTTTGAACACTTTTATTTACAATCGTTACAATATACAATAACATATTCATAGACATTACATACATTTACATGCATATACAGAGGTGGTATATATAAGTCGATTGTTTTTAATGTATTATTTAGTAAACTTATACACGTTCAAGTATTAACAAATATGTTTTCAAGGAATATTTTATCATTTAATACAACTTTGTATTAAAATGGGGAGGCGGTAAACTACAACGGGCGAGGCATGGTATGGTATTGCGCAAGGGGGGGGGTTAGAGGGTTATGGTTAGGGTTAGGGTTAGTGTGAGGGGTCGGGTTAGGGTTTGGGTTAGCCTAAACCCAACCCTAACCCTAACCCGACCCCTAACCCTAACCCTTACCCTAACCCTTTTTTGGGGTTATCACCCCTATACCATGCCTCGCCCGTTGTAGTTTTCCGCCTCCCATTAAAATGTCAGCATGTTTAGTAACCCTAATTAAACTATAACAAATAGTCGATTGTGTACATTATGCACTACTTGATACATTTGGAATGTAGAAATTAATAAATGCAAGTTTTAAAATACATAGTATACATTTAAGAAGAACAAGAGTACATTCATTCATAATTGGAAGCATTGACAATGTTTGCTTTGACGCTTTTCGTGCTTGCATTTTACTTTATTGACGCGAATTTCATACATACTAAAATGTGTAGTGCAATACGACTCTTGTGTTTCGACGACACATGCGATAAGAGTTGTGTAAGTTACTAAGCACGGTCCTTCCAAGAGCTTTAGGGGGGCTATTTTGGGCGCTTAGGAAGCAAATGGACATCGGGGTCGCGTATGGGGATAATGCGGGAGGGTTTCCCTCAGGAAGAGATGTTTTAAATTTTGATGTAATACAAGGCTTTTCTGCAGTTTTGTTCTACTAAACTAAGCGATTCACGATACATAGTTTATTTTCAATATTTCAAGATCAGATAAATCTTTGAATTAATTGAAGACGCAGGATTAACACAACTGTTTTATTATATTAATAAGTTTAGTTAAATACAATCCATTTTAGTGAAAATTGCATTTAAGAATGAAACAGTAAAATAGCTGCATGTTAAATTTAGCGAAAGAACAATTTATCCAGGGTTTTCTCCCCAGGTCGTTATAGCGAGTCGCTGACGACATCCTTTCTTAACTCTGTGTAGTCTAGCGACCTCTCGTTAGAAGGCACTCGACATGTCAAAAAGGTTAAGCGATAAACTGTGAAGAAAGACCCTGTTTACAACAGGAGGCGCTCACATGTTTTTAAACGTGTGTAATCGATGAGAAAGTGTTACTTGATTTGCAAGAGGTAATTGATTTCCGGGTTATAACAGATTACTCAGATGGTATAATGACCTCACCTTGAACAATTAAATACTTTTTTTGTACTATATAAAGTTAAAAACACTTTCATATTTTACGATTATACGCATTGGACAAAAGACTTACAATTGTGATGGACTGGGTAATGTCAGAGACCTTTCCTTTTGACATGGTTGGAGTAAGCAAAATGTAGTCACTGGCAAATGGATGGTTGAAAAGCTGTATCACATATTTGTGACGTTTTAATGGATATGAATGAAATAATAAATTTCGGGAACCATAATTTATCTTAATGTGTACATTGTTTCTTTTGTTTTGCTATAACGTCAAACACATAGTATAAAAACACTTTTAAGTATACCCCATATTTCACCGTGAAGGTCTTCACACGTAAAGTGTTTAACGACTATGATCCAGGGACACCACTCCCAAGCCCAAGCTATGGTAGCCGTTGCCTCAATCTAATTGCAGCAGCGGGCATACTTTCTAAACAGTTACTGACCAGTTAGATGGTTTCATAAGTAGTGATGATTTTCGACAATATTTGTTTCGCAACCAAAAAACAAAATGGCTCAGGGGGGAGGGCATCGGCTCCTGCTGCCCCTGCTACTACGCGCCCGATATTGCATGTTACTCGAGTGCTATTCTTATAGACAAAGCACGCAATAAGCGTTGAAAACCTATTTGCAAATGCAGAATTAGTCCTGATCTTGAACAAATCACACAAAGTATAGTTTACATTTAAAGTATAGTATAGGCGATGTCAAAATCAATTCGCGTTTCTTTTTTTTAATAGTAATTTGTAAAGCTTTATTTATACAAACAAAAGTGCAAATGGGTGCACTTAAAAACTTATTGCAAATATCAGGGATCGTCATTAAAACAGTTGTCAAAGCTTATTTGTTTTGTGAAAAATCTTTGTGTTTGCTCCGCGAAAAATGTTAAATCAAACATATTGCTTTTGGTATTCTAAAATATGTGAAGTGCGAGCGTGATGTGTTTAAGACTAAAAGTTACATATTTAACTTCTATTTCACGTTTAAAGAGAGAAATAATCTTTTGTTAAACTTACGTCGTGTGTAGGCGATATGCATTTGTCAGGAACAGGCTATGAGTATTTGCAGAGGTGCTTGAATATCTCCGCCTACATTGTACGCTATCTTTGAGTATCTGACGCCATAACAACATGTGTTTTGCGTACGTTATCTCATTTTCCGTTCTGATTTATCAAGCATCAGATGGATTTGCTTGACTGGTGTATTTATGTTGCGTCGCCTCCAATAATTTCAGGCAAGATCTCTCATGAGCATTTATGCGTTTTTGTTTATCATTCTTATCTGGGCGTTGACTATTCTGTGTTGTTGAAATGGTCTTTTTTTCGGATAACCGAAATAAAACGTGATGCATTATGGCAAACAAAAATAGGTCATCAAGCTGATAGATGTTTGTAATATTTCTAGGAAACAAAAATACGTAAAGTTGTTTTTGTTGTTTTCGACCCTTTCCACGAATTCTTAAGGTTTAGATCTAACATGCGTGTTGTTGTTATACCAATTTAGAGTTTTACCGACCAATTACTGGTACTTTTACATTCGATTTAAGTGAAATAACGTTTATATAACGTACATTGATTTATTGTATATTTCACATTCCAAAGATATATAACGTCACAAACAGTGAATTATTCTACCGCTTTTTCTTATTCGTTATTTCAGATCAGTTGAACGTATCTATGTATTTGTATATCAGTTCAATATTGTCATATGTACGCACACAAGGCTTATTTTGATATTGTGCATCAAGGAAATTACAAAGTACATGGCGAACAGCTCTCACTTAGAAAATGTGCTGCGAATAAAGTCGAGATCTATCACTTATTCACTGATATGGCTGGGAAGTGGGCGGCATTACAAAATTAAAACAAAATTAATAAAGGGTATAAATCGGCATAAAATACCTGTTTTTGTCAATGTCCCCATCAAACTATGCAGATTGGAGGTCAATGTTTTACGACTGGCGTATACTTTTGTCCATTACCATGCTTGATGCTTAACAACTGCAGATTGTTTAGGCTGAAAACGCATTTGAACGTGCCGGTGATACACACAGTTACGTTTGGTATGTGAATACAGCACATTAAGTGATAACGTGAGGTTAACAAGACAGGACGCTACACAATATAAACCGTATTGCAATTTTAAAGACAACTACAGTAATTACCTTTCATATGTATACCGGCGTAAAGTATTAGTCAGAGCAGTCAATGAGTGTTAATTTATAGAGGTGCTTACAAATCTGACATTTGGCGATCTCGTAAGCTGTTTACTAGTGTTTGAAGCCGAAAGAACAAGATATTGACGTACATCTCTTTAATTATTTTGCCAGATATGTAACGCCTGTCGAATCTAGATCATGACACATACATTTGTTTTTGACATGTTTCTGTCGTTTGAATTCGTAAAACCGAAACGTTATCACTATAAAGTCGTGTTTAATATCATATTAACTTTGGTTAACCGGGTTTGAAAACAGGTGTTTGGAATATTGACAAATAATCTAAACATCTTTAAATGATTTCTGAATTTTCTAGGAATTTTCGTGGTCGGAAACTGTACTGCCTGTAGATTTGCAATAAAGTTTAACCTTATCATCCAGCGCCGTTACGGTGGGAAACATTCACAGAAACGTATCTGTTAATAGTTATCTGTAACCGATGATTCGAAGACAATTTTGCTTTGTATATTAAAAGATATATTATGAAGATTTAAAGGGTTGAATCTGATGGGTTTTTAAAAAAATGAATTGAATTACGAGATGAAATCGTGGAAATGTATTTGTTTTAATCGAATCAAAAATTTAAAGACGTAACACGTGAATATTTCAGACCGTTGCAAATTGTAAGACTGATAATATTATGTTCAAACGAACATTTGAACTGTTTGCTCATTTAATTGCTTCTCAAAAAACACAATCTTAAAATCATTGGCATCGAAATAGCAAACAGACAAGATGAGTCGAGCATGAGTCATAGCTGCACAACAGTATCCCGTAGTACCCCGTAGTACCCCGCAGTTAGTGTGTGTGTATATCATTTGTTTAAATAGAACACTGATTCGAATCGCAATGCTTTTATTTCTTAAAAGATTCAGCTGCAATTAAGAGCTTTCACTGAAGTATTACATTTCTATAAGCAGCGGTTCTTACAAATACTTGTATTCGCTCTGTTAGTGCCATTTTGTATACCACATTGCTACATATATTTGTATTCATATTTAAAACGATGAACAATTCTGCAATTGGCGTTTGTGTTGAGAGAACAATGCGCCCAATGGCTCTAGTAAGATATTTGAACAAAATATGTTAAAATAAAAAAACGCAATCACTAAAAAACTACATCGATAACACACACGTTTCGATCATATCGCTTTTTTTTCATTAATGTTTTAGGGGTGTATTACCTATTCTGTATATGATGTTTTGTATCGACTCAGAGCCATGTAATTTAGCGTGTTTTTTTCTAATCTAATAGTTATTAGATTTTTTTCTTGTAGAGTTTACTTTTACTTTTACATACCTGTTCTTAGAAAATATGTATGTTTTCATGTAAATGATTAATACATTTACATGTATGTTCGATATAGTAATGTCAACATGTTATTGCTAAGTGTAAATATGTCTATCTGCCACTATGAACACGTTACTCTTTAAAAAATAGTCTTATTATATATGTTATATATTATCAACATGTGTTGACTCAATGTGTTGTTTAGTATCTTTTTATTTAAATATGTGAGTTATAACTGTTAGAATAAGATTTTATTTTAAGAACAGTAAAACATTAAATTATGTGTGCCGAACCAGTATAGAAACATCTGTTGGTGTAAAAGTACATTTTATTATGCTATAATCTGAATGGTTTATGTTTACAAGAAAATACTAATAATGATTTTTTTTCAAAATTATTGACAACGATATTCAATAAACGAATGAAAACTTTTTGCAATTAAAACAGTTTTATTTTGGACACGCAGTTTATATTTAGGAAAGGTTACTAGATTGTGATGCTGTTTATATATAGATGTTAAATGTACTTAGTATTTAAATGAAAATACAGGTTTTTATGTTAGATACGTTGATGTGATTACATCTTTTGATGGTACATATCGCGATGGAATGTTATTATAAATATGTAAGTCTTGTATACAAGGAAAATTGAAAGGCAATGTGAGGTAATGTCGACGAAAACATAATGAAAACCAATAATTATTCAACATTTTCTTGACAGTCCAGACCCAATTTGTATAACCTTTATTGCAATTGTTTTGATTAATATTTTACAAGTTTAAGAAACCTGTTAATATATACCTATTCTCCATAAATAACAACATTACATGTATTTATTTTGTATATTTTCCGGTAGTTTATAGAGAAATATTAGTAATTTAAAACATATAGTTCACTGTTTCAAACAGTGAACAATAGCAGTAAAAATTATCAAACATGTTCACTGTTTTACTGTGAAATGACGTCATATTTTTACGAAATGACGTCACAATTCCAGCGAAATTCTTCAGTTAAACTCTTTTACAATGTTCATAATCGATTTAAGTTCACTCGTGATAAAAAAAAAATGTTTTCACTCGTGGCGGCGCCATTCGTTAAAATATTGTTTTCTATGATCACTTGTGAATGTAAATCGATATTCCACCGAATTCAACAAATATCCTCTATTTATTTTGATAAATAGCCACATGTTTAATGTATGCGTTCAATATCATCTGACTGTGTTAAACCTCCATACTTCTGAAGAATAATTAAATACAGAACCAAAGAAAAAGTCAAACAACTGACATAACTTGTTTGGTTTTATGTCAAATGACCAGTGACCAAAATTGGCTGGTCACGTGACTGACCAAAAATAGTAACCAAGATATTGGTCAATACATGACGTCATTTACCAAACGTCATAACAATAAGACAACATGAAGCCTTATTGAGATGAAAAATACAAAGTATACAAATGGATGGCTAATGTCGACATTAAAGTTCTGGTTATGTTTATATTATCAGGATACAGGATCACGTGACTTTGACGAATTGACAATTAAACGTTAAGGGATGTCAACACACTGGTAAGTAGTGCTTTTTTTTTCAAATATTTTTTTTAAACATTTTTTCTTAAGAATTTCAATTAGTTCTTAAAAGACAGTTTGTATGCTGCTTATGGCAATGTGAAATACATCAGAATTACTGTATTAAATAATCATGAGTTCTTGGAAAAAAATTCGATGTGTACAGCATTCATGTACACTTTTATGCTGCACGCAACGTGAAATTTTGTCACCGATTTCAGACGTATTCAAGGATTTAATCTTAAATTTTAAAATATCGACACAAACTGCAAGAATAACTGTCTTTTATGCAATTAAGATTTTTACAAATGTTTTTCAATAATTTGAGATATTTGAATAAATTAAGTGTTTAAATTCTGTCCAGTCCTTGTGTAAACCCCATGTGAACCCGTTAATCCTGCGCCCTGATTAAACAGACTCAGTTGTGAAAATGTGTCAATTGTTTTATATAGTCACATAGTGTCACCAGAACGAACAACTTAAAAGGCAGTCGATTGAAAAGGTAAGTGCTACTGTCACACATGAGGTGTATCATTACAAGAGTAAAAGGCTTTATGGATTCCCAAACAGAACAAAAAGTGTGTAACTGGAATTTCATTCGAATATGCCGCGAATCGTTATCTGACAAGATGACATACAAAGCGCTTATTTTAGTGAGTTTAAAAAAAAAGTGTTTGTCTTTGTTTTTTACTCGCGAGATATTGAATCGAAATATTAGTTTCAGCATTTTGACAATAGTAAGTGCAGGAAGAAGTGATGTGTCTACCACTAGACATGTAGAATTATTTTTTGTATATAATAGTAATACACTTTGGCTTTGGTTATACGTCAGCGATATGTTTTTTCAGGTATTTTCTGTAAGTACTTCTGTGCAGGGCTGCTTACAAATCTCAACATTGCCTTCCTCATCAGCTATCCACGAGCAACTGAAGGCGTAAAAGCACGTGTTTTGACATGAGGTATCGCGTTTTACTGTCAGATTTATCAAGAATCAGATCACATTTCCTGGCGTATTTATGTCGTGGCATCCACATACACTTAAGTCAAGAGTTATCGTGCGCATTTATACGTAAGCGTCATATTATTCTTATCTGGGCGTTTTCACATATTTTCCTCGTAATTATTTTCTTAAAACCGAAGTAGAAATCGGGCACAATGAAGCGATGCATGATGGTTTAAAAAACGTGGCGTTCGGTGATAGATACTTGCAATATTGCCAAGAAAACAGCAATTAAATTAAGATGTTTTTCTACAGTTTCCAAGAATTATTACGGTCGGAATCTTAGCAAAGAACACGCGCATATTCTAGTTGCACAGTATTCAAATGTATTTTATTAAAAAACTGAGTAAATTAACAATATATGGCGAGTTAATTGTTTATTGTTTAAGTTGCTAATTTATCAGCTCTTTTTTATTGTCTATATATATTGGCAAAGCATATGCGCGCTGTATTACATCATTCCTCTTATTATGTTGTTTTTATTTTCTCATTAGCAAAAATACGTTGCTAATACTCAAAAGATTGCATTCTGTACCAATATTTTATCATTTATTTTACAGTTATGTCGGCATTTTCAAGGGCTCTCGAAATTTTAACATGTATGATCAATTTATTCCTAAACTACATTACACGTTACTGGTTGAAAGGAAATTACTATAATTACTTTAAATAACTTATCGCTTAGCTTGGTGCTTAACTATTCTTTACAGATGCATCGTTATTTACATTTAGTGTAAGATGTTTAAAACGACGGTGTCTATGAATTCAGAAAGTATATCTATACATATAGATCGCAAATATTGACCTTTCACTTACCGTTATGCATGCATATAGTAAAGTACAGTTACGAAGAATACATTAATTTTCGTACAGGAAGCGATTGTAAGAGATTAAAGCGCACTGTGCTCCGTATACTGTCTTATTAAACTCGTGTAAAACATGTACAAACAAAACCAAATGCAAAACGAGGAAACGATCCATGCGTAAAAGTGATGTTTTTGGAGTTCACGAGTGCCAGGTCAATGTTGTCGAACTATGCTAACAAAACGCATTCGGATAATTAGTAGGGGAAATTAATACTGTGTTGGGCAGATGCCTTGTTACTTTTTTATCAAGAACATTTCATTTATTGATACAAGTATAAATGCAAAAGTTGATTAATGTTTCTTCGACTTATGTCCTTTAAAACAGCATTTACAGCTGATGTGTCACCCAGCATGCGCATGGATGCTTTAACACTAATCCATTCCGAAATGTGCCCTTCAATTGAAGTGTCAATATAAACAAAATAGTTTCAACCGATATATTACTAAAATAAAGCCGGATGCATTTTTCAAAGCAGTCCCAAGTCTATTGCAAGATATGTCAGACATACGTTGTCATATCGCTCGCTGATAGACGTAATCTGGAATGGGCGAGTGTTTCGAAAAGAAAATAAATATGTGGGTGCAATCACAGATAACACATTTAAAATCGTTAAAAAACACATACTGTATCAAAGGTGATATTTAAATGCAACTCTCATTTGTGGATAAAATGTGTCAGTGGTGTTTGTTCCCACAAATCAGATGGTGTTTTCCAAAGTTGTGAAGAACCGGATAACACCTATTTGATGAATATGAGCGCAAGCACGTTACCTTTGCTGTATTACAAAGTTTGGAGACGGAAGATGCTCATCGTATAAAATATATTTATATTTCTTAAAAAGTTTACGACACATTATTTTGAACGTTTTCTTAAATGACTTACAGCTCTTTACATACAAATGACATTTTATAAAACAGGAACTCAAACACTATATGTATTGCAATTATAGGAACATGAACAATTCAAATGTGCAGACACACATTGCGCATGGGTTTAGCTCAACATAACACAAGCATTACACTGATCTTAATACATGATTATACCAAAGTACTTTAACCTTTATTCATGCAAATATAAAATAACTGTTGATATTAATACATGTATTTTAATTTTTGAACGGGTGAAAGGCATCACACAGTCTAACGATTATTGTGTCATTAGAACATGCGTGCAAACAAGACCATGGATTCAAATAAGGCTTAATACAAGACTGTAACTTATGCTTAAAGAGATCGCTAGTATCAGGTTAACGTTTGTTATCAGTATACAAATCCGAAAGAGTCAAGACAGCTTACTATAAATAATATATCAAATCAACGAAGTATTATAAGCCTGACGAATATTACATGGCACCGTTGTCGCCTATAAAATCGTTAACCCAAATGATGTGCAGTGACCGTTCCAATGTGGTGCCGCCGAAAAGTATACATATTTTGATGAAAACTGACTACTATTCAGATTTTTCTCTTTGTATCTAATGCAAATGTGACAATTTGCATTACTGAAGATACTTGTTAACAAAAACAGAGCAATAAATTAAAAAATTACCGACCTTTAAACAGGTCAAATTGCAGGTATGTTAATTTTACTTGGTACACAGGAACTCAGCCAATAGCAACCTTTAGAGTTGCGTTGTTTAATATAATTATTTCAATGCAATATTGACGAAAGTTTCGAGATATCAATTGCCAATGACAGAATTGTTGCAACTTCCAGTTACTATTATGGTACAACAGAGTTATATTACTATGCAGATTGTCTTCATGCTACCGAGTGTAACAACCTTAAAATACAATATTTAGTTACTTAGATGAAGAGTTTACCTTCCACTCGTTGTAAGTATTCTTTATTACCAATAACCTTATCATTTATCCTATAAATATTGTATTTTGGTTCAATAGAGGTAGACTCGAAATGCTGTTTTGACTTTACTTTAGTTTCAATAAGTAATTAAAATAAATGCGAATTACAGATCATTGTTACAGTAATTACGCAACAAAAATAGAGCGTTTAGTGCAAAGGTGTTTGTTATATTGTCAACAATATTATAATATTTATAAAATGATTTATTTAAAAGAAAATCGTTACCGGAAACTGAAATATTTGTTGATTATAAAACCAATTTAGTCGTTTCATAATGCATTGCAAATTAGTGGTGGACAATGTTCAGCAGAGTAATAAAAGCATATAATTATTCCTTATCTCAAACTTGCAAAATTAAGATTATTGAGGTTTGCTTGGAAGAATATATTTGTTTCAAACATAAATTGAATACATTTCTAGATACATATGCATGTGTATATCTATTAAAACTCTGTGAACATTTTATACATTATGTTTCCTGAGAGTCTTTACATGATTACACTTTTTTTATCTGAAATAATGTGTGCACTTCGACGAAATTATTTGTTTTGTTTTTTTTGCAACTTCGCGATAAAATCGTTAAAATTGCGGTGCCTATCAACAGCATGCACATTAATGACTTATTATTGATGAAGATTGCTCATAATATCTGTTGAAACAATATATTGCCGATCTTTGAATCTTTGTCACGTGCGTCAAAACACTTTTACATTTTTTGAAGCCTCGCTTGTGACTTAATATTGATAAAACATGGTCAGAATGGCTACCCTGACATTATCACGTCCATGTTTGACTATCGGTCAAGCGTGGTTAACAATAGTTCAACAGATAATAGGTTTCTAAGAACATAGGGTAGCTCCAATGGTATAGTATAGCCTTCTTGTCAACAGTTTGGGTTATATGCTGCAAGTCTGTTTTTGTTTATGATCTGCTTCAAAACAAATCTTGCACATTTAGTGTAAGTATCGTCTCTACATGCAACTGCCTTATGTCGACCTCACCTTTTTAGATTGCCTCAAAACTCTCACCCCAGCCCGCTGTAAACATTTGCATGTTTGTGTTGCTTTCGTCATCAACGCAACTGTTTACATACATAATAAAGCTAGCATTTGGTTTACGACATGCAAATACCATGACGCTGAAATTATTTCTCAGCAATAAACGAAATAATAACTTGAGGCGGAGCAGCAGATGTTTCCAAACGTTTCTGTAAAACTGGATAATTGTATTACTTAATCAAGCCCGCATGATAGATAGTGTATTTCTAACTTCATATGATCACTCAAAGACAGATAATACGTGGATAATGAAGAAATGTTTTCCACCGACATATCCATGTGGGCTAGACTTTGAGTCTAGGGACATTTTCATGTGTGTGACAATAGATGAAATGGGTGACACACTAATTATCATTATGTGCGAGTGTTAGTGGTTTATTTATATATTTAATATTGGACCTTGAGAAGGGACATAGGAGTCTTGTTTCGCCAAACATATACCATACCATCATTCTAATTATGTCAGCAACGACATTAAACAAGAGCACCGCCTAGCGGGTGCAGACCGCTCATCTATTTGTTAAAG
>VMBQ01002878.1:83539-135278 GCA_007657795.1 Dreissena rostriformis | reverse complement strand
CTAATTCGCACGTGCTCAAACGACGAAAACAATATTTATGTCGAGTTTTATATGGTATTTACATATTGCAAGCCGTGGAAATAGACATAGCAAAGTCTGCACTAGACTGAAAAAAACACTAACCCTTCAGCACAAATTTAATCTGGCAGATGTTATCCATTAATAACAATTGCAATGTAATATGATTTTGAAATGATTATAAATAGGTCAGCTTTGTTTTAGCAGCACATTGTTGGGTTTCTCCACAGGCTACCTAATTTAGAGAAATATATATTGTTTCACTGTTAATTATTTGTTGAAAGTCAATAGATGCAACAGATATGCAAATCTTATAGAACATGACAATTTTCAATCATATCTAATCATCAATAGTTAATTTGAAACACACATAAAACGTGAAGATAACAATCTTTTGAGATAATTTATTGGAAAAATAAATAAGATTTGTACACAGATTAATATATGTATATATAATCAATGGGGCCACAGTTAATTAAACATAAATCGTCGTTGATAACAGTAAACTATAAGCAAGCAAAACCAAACTAAAACAACAGAACACAAGAACGTAAAATAACATTGAAAAGATACAAAAATACCAATGTAAAATAGCATCAAATCATACAAAAACATTGATCATATAATTATATAAAAAATGATGACTGAAAGAAACATGTACATGTTACAATTACAAGAGTTGAATGACTTAATTTGAAAAGTAACATAATTTCAAATAATACATTTTGAAAAGATTTATGCGTAAATAACAATGCTGCATGTCATAATGACTCAAGTTGAATGACTCGGTTGAACATAAAACTGAAAGCTTCAAATGATAAAAGACTTATGACTTATAACCAATGCTGTACAGTAAGTAGACTCGCTGAAAGACACCAATCATTTTGAAACTGATGTTTGAATTACAGTCTTGGTCTAATAACATGTTTGTGTTGATACATTGTTTTTTTTATCAAAGGTTGCAATAGAAACGAATGTAATTATCTACGAAAAATAGCACAAACCATAACGAGATATGGTAATGTGGGCCATGATAGGACGCTTAGACAAGTTGTTGAAGTCTACATTATCGTGCTAATGCATATATTATAAACAGCGCATTTAGGCCGTGTCTGGAAGGAATGAAGACCATTGTATGCCTTTTTTACCATGACTATTCGTTGAATATGTGAACTTTCCTTCTGGCCCTAGTGTCATTAAGCTGGTTAAAAGTCTCGACCTGTTTACATTTTGAAATCGCACGAATCAACAGAGCGGATCGCGATTAGGAAAAGACTTAGCGGCCTGGCAACTAAAGAATATTTGTCAGGGATTTCAAATAACAAAAGTGTATGTATGATACGATAGCGTCACGCATACAAGAACCATACATTCATGATCAATGATGATCGAAATAAGTGATTAGCACTTTATCTTGAGCTTGACTAAAATTGTCAATGAGTGTTTTTTAAGTCGCTGAAACACCCAAAACGAGACTTTGACGTGCGTATAGCTCATCGACATAAACGTGATACTTGTGAACCCGCATAACTTTCAGGTTTGAGTTGCGTTCTCAGTACTTCACCAGGTTTTTCGTCACGTGTATGCCTCATAAGATAAATGAAAATATAACTGTAATTACGTGTTATATTCTTTTATCTATTTAGCCAGATTCCAGTACAAAAAACTAATATATTCAGAGTTTCGGTACTTTCAGATATTCACGAATGAACTTATGTGTCAGGTAAATGTTGGTTTCCTATACCTTTGTGACAATGTCACATATAACAAGGCAGAGTAATATGTGAATAACCAACGTCCAAAAGCGTAAGTATAAGTCATTGAAGAATCTTTATTCAGGAATGTCAAGGTCTTAACAATGATATTTGTAGTAATGTTAAATATTGTTGTGAAATCGTTTCTGTCCAACTGAAATGTGCTCTTTCGATTACAACCTTCGAA
The DNA here is from genome assembly GCA_007657795.1 of Dreissena rostriformis. Lineage (NCBI taxonomy): Eukaryota > Metazoa > Mollusca > Bivalvia > Myida > Dreissenidae > Dreissena > Dreissena rostriformis. The sequence continues at coordinate 133,319 of VMBQ01002878.1, read as the reverse complement.
AAGGACATGTATATTACATACAAACTGCAGGTTTCACACAGTGTGCAAGTTTTGCAGCTAATTGTTCAAATATATATAGCAGTCATGCGAAAATGGATCGTATGTCACAGACAACCAATTAAGCTCCAGACCAGCCTGCACATTCGCTCTGTCTGGTTAGGAGCTACCCTGTCTGCTATATAGTCACGCAAGGTGTTGTGGTCTAATTAGCAGACATGGTAACTTCTGACCAGATTGCTCGGATGCTTGGGCCGGTCTTGAGCTATCCTGGCCGCATGTGGCATAAAATCCATTTTAGCATGACGCGGGTATTATGATAGTTATAAACAGCATACAGTTGGTCCATAGTTGAATTACCTAAATGTATTATAAAAATAATAAAATAAGGGTATCATCAATAACATATATCCAAACATAAAAGTACACTTTATGTAGAATCGAGTGTGGGGCAAATTCACCAATATGTGATTGTAAGTGTTATATACGGGCACAATTGAAAAATGTTTTCAAATATTTTTGTGTATTCACTCAATCCGGAATGCAATACAAGTCCCTTTTCATTTTGTTTTCCCTTCTATTTTCAACTTTTTCACCGGAGACGATTATATGTTGTCCCTCCGTCCACCCAGTTAATTCGTCAGTCCGTCCGTCTGCAAACCTGGTTCTGCAGATTGTGCAAATGAAATGAAAAACATTTAGTTTAAACCTTGTGTATTTATACAGGACTTCAAAGATATTAAAAAAGACCTGTTTATTTGATTAACCGTGATAATTTATGTCACAATTACTGCAAATAAAACGCAATTAAATATGAGTGTCCCCTGAACGTCTACCAATCCCTTTCTCTGTTCGTCACATCGTCTGTTATTATGAACATAGCAAATTGTGTACACATAAGGGAAGACAGGGTTGTGCAAATACAGGAAATGACATGGTTGTACATAGCCTCTAATTTCCCCAAATGTCAACGGACATGTGAAGTTTACACACAAGAAAAGAAAATAATATCGGTAGCTATTGATGTTATTTTAGTCTTAAAATTAACCCATTAAGTTAAATATGTGTGTCTAAGTGGTCTTAATCCTCCAATAGTCGCCTGTCCAGACTTTCAAAATTCTTGTTAACAACTGATATTTGGTGACGAATAACCAATACCTTTGCCCATCAACAACGGACAATACACATTCTACCCCCTTCCTAGATTTAAGAATTACAACGACAGGAATTGTTAATATGATATTGCAGAAAATACACACCATATACAGTAAAGTTACCATTAACGAATCATTACCAATAGCGGATCACTTTGATGTTGAAGAATGCGTATCACGATTAATAATCATTTTTTGATGATACTTTTCAGACAGCATATTCAAGGCATTTTCTTTAAAACGCAATAGTTTTTATCTGAATCGGGCACCTCTTTGTCAACAATGTTGGCGTGTTTTGCTGACATGTACATACGACTTTGTTAACTTCCGTCTCGTTTCGAGAGCGATGTTGTACATTTAGCGCCGCCACATTTTATATCTCTGTTGGTAAGTAAGAAGTATATGCATTTATTAAAGGCAATTTAGTAGTTTTTCTGCCTGCAAAGCGCCATTTCAATTTTGTTTCGTTTGTAAGATTTTGCGCCACCGTAAAGGGAATGTAGAATTAGGGCAATAGCGGATCAAGTGTGTCCTGTTTCAAAATTTTGAAAAACCATCCAATTTTGTAACTGACATTAAAACTACGTGTTAAGGCTGTAAGGAATTGTTTAATCTTAATATGTTATGGAGATTTGTTTTTAAAAGGCTTACTGTGTATGTTACATATAGACATAATTATGATAAACATATACTGTTCATTAATAAATTAAACATTCTTAACAGTCAATAGATGTATTGATTGAAAATGGTTTCATAGGTAAACAAAGACCAATCGTGCATGTGTACAACAGATGTTTGTGTGAAATCGATATCGATATAGGCTTACTTATTAAACCTTTTTAACAGCATCAACAGTAATGGTTCAATTTAAATATATTGCCAAAAACATACTCTTGTTTGGGTGTCGGCATAAAATGTTAGTAGTATGTGTAGTGAATTTCGTCCACATTTCCAAAGAAATTAAATTGAAACTTCAAATATGTTATCACCATGAATTGTAGATGTGAACGACACTTTGCATCACCACAACTTCCTGAGTTATTTGACATTGGACACTGCTGATAAGTGTTAGGGTTAAATTAATGTTTTTCAAACCTTTTAATATTTATTATTTAAATTATATGTATTTGTCGGTTTCATGTAGCCACTGAAGAGGCTAAGGGTTTAGTTGCAGCCACCAGTCACTCAAGCACTTTCTTCCATCAACATCAACGCATTTCAGCAACTATCATGATTGGCAATTCAGTTATTTAGTGTTCCCATGTTTATCAAATTAAACACCTGTCACAGACACTTACTTTCTTATTGACCAGGAGTATACAAACCATGTAGATAAGAATGCTTATCTTGTGTAGATCCCTGAAATTTATTATGCAATATCTATTTGCATATAATGGTCAAAGATTAACAAAGGCATTTGAAATTGTAAGCTATTGCTGGCTTGCCTGTAAGCCATATTCCAGGCACATTGTCTGGCTGCTTCATCAGAATATTGGACTTTGGTCTCTATATATGCGATTGTTACACGAAAGCTTTGTGTAACATATTGTCAAGAAACAGTTAAAGGGATATTACTGTGTTATACTGAATACTAGATTCCATAAGAGTTGTCTCTACTGTTAATATTGTATTTTTATGATTATGCTTCATAGTTTGTTATACATTTGTATCATGGGTATAAATGAATACACATGTAGCCATACGTTATATTAATAACACCGGCTAGACTTCAACAACTTGTCCTAGCGTCCTACCATGGCCTGCCCCACATGAGAAGGAAGTTGCATTACCATATCTCGTTGATATGTTGTTGTTGATGATGCAGAAAGCACTTGTGCCAGGCTTACTGATGCACGTTCCAATATGGTTGATGGCAAAGCTATCAATTATCAATTCTTTGATAAGTTCCATTCTTTATTTCTTTCGTTGTATGATTTAAAGTCTCAAGTATGTGTAACATATACACAATATAAGTACTAATGAAATTGCCCTTCAATATTTGAAATTTGATATTAACACCCAGCTATGGTGTGTGCTATTTTTCGTAGATAATTACATTCGTTTCTATTGCAACCTTTGATAAAAAAAAAACAATGTATCAACACAAATATGTTATTAGACCAAGACCGCAATTCAAACCTTTTAAACATCAGTTTCAAAATGATGGTGAATCGTGTCTTTCAGTGAGCCTACTAACTGTGCAGCATTGGTTATAAGTCATAAGTCTTTTATCATTTGAAGCTTTCAGTTTTATGTTCAACCGAGTCATTCAAATTGAGTCATCATGACATGCAGCATTGTTATTTACGCATAAATCTTTTCAAAATGTATTATTTGAAATAATGTTACTTTTCAAATTAAGTCATTCAACTCTTGTAATTGTAACATGTACATGTTTCATTCAGTCATCATTTTTTATATAATTATATGATCAATGTTTTTGTATGATTTGATGCTATTTTACATTGGTATTTTTGTATCATTCGATGTTATTTTACTTTCTTGTGTTCTGTTGTTTTAGTTTGGTTTTGCTTGCTTATAGTTTACTGTTATCAACGACAAATTATGTTTAATTAACTGTGGCCCCATTGATAATATATACATATATTAAACTGTGTACAAATCTTGTTTATTTTTTCCAATAAATGATCTCAAAAGATTGTTATCTTCACGTTTTATGTGTGTTTTATATTAAATATTGATGATTAGATATGATTGAAAATTGTCATGTTCTATAAGAAATGCATATCTGTTGCATCTATTGAAGACTTTCAACAAATAATTTACAGTGAAACAATATATATTTCTCTAAATTAGCTAGCCTGTGGAGAAACCCAACAATGTGCTGCTAAAACAAAGCTGACCTATTGATAATCATTTCAAAATCACATTACATAGCAATTGTTATTAATGGAATGAAACTACAACTGACCAGTCGCCAAATAAGCGATCGCTCCGCCCACTAGTTTTGTTTACATAAAACGCTTATTCAATTACCCCGACACTCTTTGTATGTCGGACCATGTGGCAGCAATAAAATAAATCTGATTGATTGTTCCGTGAGTTTGATTGACAGCTGGCGAGTGGTCAATTGTTGGATAACATCTGCCAGATTAAAATTGTGCTGAATGGTTAGTTGGTTTTTTCAGTCTAGTGCAGACTTTGCTATGTCTATTTCCACGGCTTGAAATGTAAATACTATATAAAACTCAACATAACCACTGTTTATTAGCATATCAACTTAATACAATGTTTACATCACAGTATACAAGTACAAGTTTCATGTTTTGACAGTTACAATAGCGTTTGAGATGCCCCCCTGAGTGGTTGTGATCACGCGATCCGTTATGGCTACAACTGATCCGTTAATGCATAAATTCCGATGTTGAAAAAAAACGTGCCACAAACGATATTGTCTGCTTTTTACAACAGAATGTTTGCTTTAACAGTAAGCAAAGATAATATTGTATTAAACTGATGTCAAAGAAGTATCAATTATGTATTGCTTTTCACCAGCATAACTTCATAACGCTACTGATCCGGTTATAGTAACTCGACTGTACGTCAGAACGATTTTAACATGCACAGCTAGTTTTATCATATCGTTCAAAATAAGTTACATTGACTACATACTTTCCTCGTTCTACGAAAACCGAGTTGAGGTATGAAAGTAGTGTTTTGCTTAGATATCTAAGTACTTACGGGATGGATTAAGTTACTTGCAGTGTGAGTGGATTGTATTTATGGGATCAGTGTTTTCAAAAAGTGTGTTTCGTAGTAACCAATATATAAAAAATCTAACCTCAATACCGAGAATTTCTATTTTTACCTGCACAGCTAGTTTCATAATTTCGTTCAAAATATCTAACATTGATTATCCCCTTTCTTCGTTTTACGAAAACCAAATTTAGGTATGAACGCATGTTTGCTTTATAATTGATGAAATACGTACGGGTAGATACAGTTAATCACAGTGTTCGTGGAATGTAATTATTTGGATTTCTAAAATGTGTGGTTCGTAGATAACCATTATATAAAAAAAGTTAATATTAATACTATGAATTCCTGTTTAAATTCATTTTCAAACACGTGATATAAGTTTGACACAACCGACCCACTTCGACGAGAGCAACATGTGTAACCATCGGTATTCCTACATGTAATAGTAAGCAGTTGTAAACCATCACCATGTTGGACCCGTCCAACTAATGTTCCTTCACTTTTGTTTACTATCCAACAATTTACACGTACATTTCTGTATTCATTGTGGACATATCACGTTTTTTTTGTACCACAAAGGTCCTTTTTTCCCAAATAACAAATTGGAAAATGCAGCAACGGCTTGTATCCATATTGATGATTGGATTAAATGGTCAAATACTAAGGTTTACTAACTTACCAAACTGTAAACATAAAACTTTAATAAATGTTTATTGGCAGTGTGGCACCTTTAATATTGCTCGGGATACCAATTTAAGGAGCGACGATAACATACATTTTACCAACCATTTATATTACAAAATAATGCTGAAGGTATAACGAAAGGTGGACGAAAACTACAGAATACGCAACCGACTTTGTATGTAAATAAATAATTTATAAAAAAAATAGATAACGAAACCTATCCTTCCATTAAGTTGGTATATACTTAAATACGATATGCTAAATTGAACACAACTAATTTCGTTCCGTTTCTTATCGTTTAAATATAAACCGTAAGTGAAACACATATTTATCTGTTATCTCTTAATCAGTAAGCTCGACTTGTCCATGAAAATGCAAGATATTCTACTCGCCCCTTGCGAACAGTAAAGTTAATGTATACCTTGTGTTCAATTTAAATGAATTCAGTTCAAAATTGGAATGTTATTAAATGTTTGTCTGACAAAAGAAAACTTTTCATGAAATGAGAGTCATTTGCTTTCACAGAACGTATGGTTTTAAAGATGTATTTGACTATTTTCGATGGACAGCGGCTTTAAATCAGACGTATGAATAACACTCTGGGGTATAAGCAAATCAAAGGAGGCCTTTCAGTGTGATTTAAACTCACAGCTAGAAAAATCGCTCACTGTAATCAGAATTGTTATACAAGACAGAATTTTAATAATCTGGGACCAGGTCTTCTCTATGAAGTAATAATCATGGTCTGATATCGACCAAATCTCCTTATTTAACACAGGTTGTACATGTATATTGAACATACGTTATGCTTTTTGGGGATAATCTACACGAGTTAGCAAGCCATGTTTTCCTGTGTTAGGCGTTGTCTTACCGTTGTGTATATGTCTGAAACGTAGCTTTCTGAGTTTATTGCACGTCATTATGGCAATCGGTTCGACGCATAATCCCAAGAAACTAGGTTTCTCATGAGAACCTAGGTTCTCAGAATATGTTATCTCTTGAAGATTGCACATGGCTTCAAGAACCTAAGTTTTCAAATGAGAACCTAGGTTTTCATAAGAACCTAGGTTTTCAATTGGAAACCAAGTTTCTCATGAGAACCTAGGTTCTCATTTGAAAACCTAGGTTCTCATGAGAACCTAGGTTCTCAGAATGAGAACCTAGGTTCTCATGAAAAACCTAGTTTCTTGGGATTATGCGTCGAACTGCTTGCCATATCCGTGGTTTTCATTTGGGAACCATAGGTTTTCATGAGAACCTAGGTTTTCAGAATTACGCGTCTTTAATACTAAATCCGTGGTTTTCATTTGGGAACCATAGGTTCTCATGAGAACCTAGGTTCTCATTTGAAAACCTTGGTTTACGCTAGAGAACCTAGGTTCTCATGAGAAACTAGGTTTTTCATGAGAACCTAGGTTCTCATAGACACATAGAACTTAGGTTCTCATGAGAAACTAGGTTTTCATGAGAACTTAGGTTTTCATTCTGAGAACTTAAGTTCTCGTTTGATATCCAAGGTTTTCACAAGAACCTAGGTTCTCGACAGCTTTTCGCGTCGTTCTCTCTGATAACCTAGGTTTTCATGAGAACCCAAGATTTCATTTGGGAACCATGGTTCTCATGAGAACCTAGGTTTTCATTCTGAGAACGTAGGTTCTCATTCTGAGAACCTAGGTTGTCATGAGAAACCTAGTTTCTTGGGATTATGCGTCGAACCGCTTGCCATACGTCATAGCTCTGTATTGCATGCTTTTGTTTGAAATCGCTCACACACTTATATTGATGGTGGCATAGAACGGCCATATAGAACATGTTCAAAGTTAGACAAAAAAAAATCAAATACGGTTACCACAAAAATTGCTTATGCAACGAGATTTGTTTTTGCAGTACTATCAAATTATTTAATACCGCTGATATATCAACTGTTCATAGGCGACTACAAAAATTTGTCTTTGAAAGAAAGTTATCTCCGTTTTCTAACACATGCAGTTCCTTTCTTCGTCAATTTAGTTATTAATCGAAGCTATAATATAAAAGTTAAGTTATATCTATTTTTCATGAAAGCAGACAAAACGTTAACGAGCGCAAGACCGTAGGGTCTGTAACCAAAGATGTGAAGTAAAGCATAAAAACTTTGTATACACCTCAAATAAAACTAAGCTGAAGGTTAACTTGTGTATTTCATGATAATAACCAACGCAATAATTCAGAATTTAGTAGAACGCTTGGATAGACATTAATCTAGTTAGTTTATATAATTTAAAAATAACAATTTCGTGGAAACGTATAGGTGGGGACTTTCCTTGAAACCTCCGCATTTCGCGTGAAAGATGGTTGCCGATTAGCGCTCAATGATTAAGGATAAATTGGGACCGTGGGTTTCGGGTATGACTCACATGAACTCACGGAAAGAATATTTAGGGCGATTTAGCGACCGTCTCTTCGCACATTTCGTTTGGATCTTCTATTGTTCAGCTCGGAAGAAAAACTGACGGCGATGTTTTACAAACGAGTAGCGTTGATGACTGTGTTGTGTGCATGTGTCGTTTTTATAAGGTCGCAGGAGCCAGCGACGTTTATTGTACCGTCAGAAGTCTTACACTGCGAGGAACTTGCAAAGGTAAAGCAAATTGATGTTCATTATTCGAAGTTTCAGTTTCAGTATTTGTTACTAAAATAGTGATATCATTCGCTTTCTTCGGGTCAATTATTATAATATGTTGGTAATTTTTCATATATGATGTCCAGTACTAACAAGACAATTAAGAAATATTTCCAAATTTATTTACAAAGCTATGTTAAAAAGAAATGATTACTTTGCTAGTTAGCTACTTTGTTGCTTCTTGATATAACTAACTATGTAAACCAAGTTATTTAGTTATTGGTTATATATGTATAAATTTAATCATCTATTTATGTATTTTTTTGTTTAGTATCACTTGTGTGATCGTATGTTTGTACATTTGTTTATTATGTGGCCAAAGGCATAAATTTTCTGATTCTGCCAATAAACTGAAACTGAAACTGGTAATTTTTTAATTAAACTGTTTCGGCAAGGATGCAACCTATCGTTTTAGAAAATTAAAGAAGACAGACACAAACACAAATAAAAAAACAGCAAATGTTTACATATTAGTTTGTCTGATAGTTAAAATTATTCACAAATTAACGGTCATATTTAGTACAGCTCATATAATTGAATATTTCGCAAAGAACTAATGCGCAATGTTCAAAATTGTACCTTAAGCGTTCGAGACACACACATTTCCACACAGTATTGATAATTGTTGTTTAAATCGAGCCAACTTCTATTATACGCTTTCATGCCTTACTTTATCTTAGCAAAAAACGTTATATTAATCATATCGAATAAATACCGTTACATCGCGTCTGCATACGTTTAACTCAATATTTAAACATATGTTACTTAATGGCGGATGTAGTTTGCTGTTAATTTTGGCGGTAAATTGGAACCATTTTCCCACGTTCCTGTCAAGTTGGGAACACTGTCAAGAAACGTTTGCAAATAATGAACACGTTCAAACGCATGTATAAAACATGCTTTTTAAGTTACGAGAGGAGTACAAACAGCATCACGTTCAAACGCATTTAACGCGATATGGAGTTCGTTAGTCTCATTAGCGGACAGGGTAACCCCTGACCAGACTATCAATTGGTATCAAGGAAATAATAAAGTATGGGTATCATCAATAAAATATATTCAAACATACATATACACATGATGTAGAATCGAATGTGGGACAAATTCACCAATGTCATATTGTAAGAGTTAAAGAAGTGCAAAATATAAACAAATATACTCAAATATTTGTGTGCATTCACTCAAACCGGAATACAATAATGTTTTATTTCCATTCGTTTAATCCCCCACTCATTTCAACCTTTTCACCGGAGAAGACCATATGTTCCCCCGTCCGTACTGTCCGTCCGTTTGCACACCTGGTTCTGGCGATTATGCAAAAGAAACTGAAAACACTTAATCAGTGTGTCTATACTTACACATGACTTCGTAAGGATTAAGAACGAACCGTTTATTATCTCAAAGTTGAAAGGTAATGTCTCACGAACTGAAACTAGAACATAGTTTTGTATAAAAAAAAATGTATGCCCTCTGAACGTCTGGCAATCAATGTCTATGTTCGTCAGCTCATCAAAATAAATTTCACTTTTCGATGAATGTCCATGAACCGTACGATTGGGTACGATCTTTAAATGATAAACCTCGCGCTTAACACTCACACTAAACTGGTTTATTCGGTTTGAACAGTTTTTGAGTTAAGTACACCAAATAGTTGCCTGTTATAATTTCGAGATGTCATATCGAGTGGGTAGTAAATATCATGTGTGAATGTAGTGTATTCGTAATTAATCCCCGCGTAATTTTTCGGTGTCAGCCAATATCGTCTTAACGTTAAGTGTATTCGGGTGTATACGACTTCGACACAGTCCGCTAAACATCGTTTTCGTATATAAACGCGTTTTTAATGGGGAATAATCGTGCATTCAAGTTTATAAGAACGTTGCATCATCATCATCATCATCATCATCACCACCACCATCATCATTATCATCATCAGCAGCAGCAGCAGCAGCGTCATCATCATCATCATTGTCGACTTCTTCCTAATCATCATCTTCGTCGGCATCATTGTCGTTGTCGTCACCAATATTATCATAAAATCCAATCATTTGTATAAACACGATCATCAATATCCGCCTGTTTCTCTTCTTCTCATAGATATTATTGATTTTTTGTATTATGTTCTTAACGCGTAAACATTGTAATTTAGTTTCGCATGAGATTGTAGTGTGCAGGTAACTTATTTTGCCTGTTGTTTGTTTATGAGGAAGTAGCATGCCGATCGCGGTGCGATGTCCTTTTTTAAAATATTACACAAATACATATCAGTCCATTGATATTTATTTTCATAAAAAGGCGACTTAATTAGCGTCCGAACGCAAAACTTTTCACAAAAAAACGATTTCTTAATTGGTATGACTGTGTGGAGAGCGTTCTTCAAAAACTTAAAAGTATGAATTAAAACAAAATGAGATTTTTGATTGGCTAGAAAAGTGGGTCGACACATGACGTCATTGTACGAGCCCGATGCAGCCTGAATGATGGGTCTACGGTTTGAATGTCACAATCCAAATAATCGCCCCTGCCGTCTATCATAGAAGGTTGCGGAATTCTTCGGTCACGTCTGATATTGTGGAATCAATAACCTGAATGAACATCGAAATAAAAAAGGCCATATGAAAGGCTACCTGCAGAGAATAAATTTATTTTGTCATGACATTGCTTATAAACCGACTTATATGTTTGACGTCATCGGCTGCTATTCCTTAGAATGGGAGCGGTTGTCTCGTTGCTGGAGGCTACGGAATACCGTTAGGACAATGCGATAGTACGATGGCGACAATGCGATATAACGATGGCGACAATGCGATAGTACGATGGCGACAATGCGATAGTCATATCGTACTGTCGCCATTGTATTATCGGATTGTCGCCATCGTTCTATCGCGTTATCGTACTGTCGTCATCGTATTATCGCATTGTCGCCATCGTTCTATCGCACTGTCGCCATCGTATTGTCGAACTGTCGCATAGTCGTCATCGTACTGTCGCATTGTCGTCTATCGCCTTCGGTAGACATGCGCACATCGTTTTTTTCCTAGATGGAGCCACTTTTAAAAATACTTTACAGTTCGGCATACCTTACATCAATACCCATTCTATAACTTAATAAGAATTTGATTTCATTATAACTGTAGCCTCATTCAAAGTACATCTTTATAAAGTCATCTATTTTGTTTCTGAAATAAGAAGAGTTTGTGAACCGGAAGGCGATAATCGACAATACGATAGTAAGATGGCGACAATGCGACAATGCAATAGTGCGATAATACGATGACGACAGTGCGACAATACAATGGCGACAGTGCAATAGTACGATGGCGACAATGCGACAGTACGATGACGACAATACGACAGTGGAACAATACGATGGCGCCAGTGCGATAGTACGATGGAGACAATGCGATAAAACGATGACGACAGAACGATGACTATCTCGTACTATCGCGTTGTCGCATTGTCGCCATCGTACTATCGCATTGTCGCCNCCTGCTCGTCCTCCTGCTCGTCCTCCTGCTCGTCCTCCTGCTCGTCCTCCTGCTCGTCCTCCTGCTCGTCCTCCTGCTCCTCCTCCTGCTCCTCCTCCTGCTCGTCCCCCTGCTCCTCCTCCTGCTTCTTTCCTGCTCCTCCTCCTGCTTCTCCTAATTCCCCTCCTTTTGCTCCTCCTCCTACTCCTCCTCCTGCTCCTCCTCCTGCTCCTCCTTCTCCTGATCCTCCTGCTCCTCCTTTTGCTCATTCTCCTACTCCTACTCCTCCTGCTCCTCCTCTCGTCATGCTCCTCTTTCTTCTTCTGCTGCTGCTCCTCCTCCTCCTAGTTCTCCTCATGCTCCTGCTCCTCCTGCTCCTTCTTTTCCTCCTGCTCCCCTTCTTCCTGCCCCCCCCCCTCCTCCTGCTCCTCTTCCTCCTGCTCCTCGTCCCTAAGCTCCTGCTTCTCCTCTTTCTGCTACATTGATTCCTTTTTTGAACATTTTTAAAAGTTATCTTCTTCAAATATAAGTGATTAAGAAGAAGATATTAACGAATACGTAGAACGTCACAATACAAATTAACATGACATCAGGGACATTTAAAGATCTGGATAGTTTATAACTTTATTAACAAAGGAGGAAATACGAAGAGCGATACAATTAATGGGAATACAAAAAATCTCATTCAATTGATAATATTTTAAACGAAAATTGTAAAGTGGGAAAGGATGTCCTTGATTTACCACTGGAAATATGATTAAACAGTATACTTGAAAAGAAGTTATTTTCAAAATATTGGTCAAAGGGAGTTATTATACCTATTTTCAAAAAGGTAACTCATTCGACCCAAACAACTATCGAGGTAAAACATTAGTTAGCTGTTTTGCCAAACTGTTAACAATTGTAAAAACGAACGGCTTAAACAGTGCGCTATTGTAAACGATACAATAACATCAACAACAACAACATTTATTAGCTCTTAAGCATACAATCGCTTTTCAGCCAAATGCATAATACATAATACACAAGTTTAACGACATGGATGATAATTATTATGAAATTAGGTAATAATTATAACAATTATCTAATGGAAAAAGTTAACAAATATTTTACTTATTCATAACATAAGATATGACCTTTTAACATCGATAATGATAGTTGTTAAAAAACAATGAGACAAAGAGTACATTATTCTACATAATTAGTTACATTTTAATATTCATATTGATTATTACTCATCAAATTCTGAGACACGCTCACAGACGCTCAGTTCGGATTTAAAACTAACTAAAGCACGATGGTTGCTATTTTTCTACTGAAGGCTTTTATAGATAAACAACTTAGTAGTAAAAAGAAACTGTACTGTTACTATATTGACCTAATGAAATGCTAAGATTCAATATGTCGAAACAGACTATGGTACAAGCTTATTTAGATCAGAATTAACGGTAGATTGTTGACAATTATTCAGTCGTTGTTTAATGTATGATGAAGTGAAATTATGTGTTAAACATATGGGGTCGCTGTCGGATTGCGAAGTTGGATAATTGCAAGAGGAAACAATCACACCTATATTATTTTCTCTTTTCGCTTACAACATCGAATACTTTTAAGTAACAACACTGAAAACATGATAGTTAGAACAGCTATCTATTTGTCTTTTATTATTTGCAGATGATGCTGTAATTTATTTCCGAAACACCGAACGGATTGCAAAAATCTCTAGATAATCTATACGAATAGTGTGATCGATGGAAGCTGGAAATAAATGTAGACAAAAAAGTAGCCATATATAAAAAGGGCGGAAATAGCTCACAGAACGAGTCAATTTTTATAATAATGAGAAAATAGAATGGTTCCATTATTAAACTATCTCGGCATTGTATTATCAAGTAGTTATACAAACTAGTAAAACTTTATCAAATAAAGGTTCAAAGGTATGGGGTCGCTTTTTTCAATCACCAAAGACATGCATGTTCCAGTAAAAATAATGTTGAATTTATTTGATTTGTATGTAACTTCAATACTGTGTTATGCGTGTGAGGTTTGGGGTTTTTCAAATGCTGAGGATATTAAAATAGTTCATAGAAGATTTTTTAAACGAATACTTGGTGTCCAAATGATTACTCCCAATTCAGCGCAGTATTTGGCGAACTAGGGCGGTACCCGTTATATATTAATCGCTGTGTACGAATTATAAAATAGTTTAATTTGTATAATGTTAAACAAACTAACTGTCTATTACATAGTGCTAAAATATGATACGATGTTACAATTGGATAACCAAAGTACGGGACTTGCTTCAAATACTGGTTTTGTAGATGTTTGGATGTATCCAGAGTCAGTAAATTCAAATGCATTTATCCCTATATTTCCAACTTGACTTATTGATATGTACACAGGTTTGTGTCGAAATGATTTAAATGTAAAAAGTTCATTAACTTTATACAAATAATTTAAATATCGCTTTGAATTATCTGATTTACTCAACATAATCCAAAACTTTAATTTAAGAATAAAATTTATAAAAACTAAGACTTTCGTCCCCGATTTTAAAAATTTAACCTCGGATATCCCTAAACATAAACGTTACTATGATATATGTAGCTCAAAGAATACCGAAGACGAGAATCAATTTGTAATTGTATGTCCTCCTTATACCGATATTAGAAAAATGTATATCGACAAAATCTATTATAACGCTACATTTATACTTTTGTTAAACTAAACTCGCGATATATTGTAAAAATGCTTTTAAAATGAGAACTGATGCATTGTATGCAAACGTGGAGCAATATTAACACAATTTTAGTGCATTTTTAACACCTAGTTATATACCATTTTTTATTGTTTTCTCTTTCGCATTACTATGCACGTGCTTATTTCTTATATATTGTCTGTTTCATATATATACAGATGAACTGGACTTGTTCAAATTATATGAATGAACGTTCTATTCTGTTCTGTTGCTCATCTTACTGACCAAAAACACTTATATCATGGCACAGCTATTCATTAAAAACGTGATACTTTTAAATCATCTTACAGACGAGTAACACAAGTATTTATTTAAAGCTATTCATTAGAAACATGATACTTGTTGATTATCATGCTAAAAAAAATATATTCAATGCTTTGCAAAAAAAATGTCGTTTTTTTACACAGGTTTGGAAAGAAACCGCCCCCTAGCGGCTACAGAATGCGACGCGACATCCGGGTCCTTTCCGTCATGGAGCGTCAAAAGGTTTTTCGGGCGTTCGACGTTATTTACAAGGTGATAATTACTTAACAATTTTGACGACTTTTTATTGTTCTCCAAAGTTTCATTCTCTGTCTTTCAAGACAAAGTCCATTTTCTAGTCGTTTACATGAGCGGCTACGTATTAAAAAATCGAACTGATATACACCTTTCACAATTAATTGTGAATACTAACATCTTAACAAGAAATCAGCGTGATCGACCGTTACCATTATTCACATTTACATTTTTTATTGCGCGTTTCAGAACGGCGTTTTGGCCAGGTTCGGCCGTCTCCATGGCACTGAAATATACCGGAAGCACAGCGGGGCCGGCTTCCTGCCCTGGCACCGCGTTTTCATAACGGCGTAAGTATGGCCGGAGTTTATTTTACACATTGATCGGCAGTTTAAATAGGGACTGAGCTATGGCTTTTGACAAATAATTAGAGGGGTCATTGTGTAGCGTAACGAATATTTAGGGTCAACATTGTTTACATAAAACAATTGAATCGTAGAAAATTATTAATACATCTTTTATCACAACAGCCATAATTTCATAAAATAGAATTCTGGAATTTTGGAAATTATTAATATATGTTTAATTATAAAGAATATAATGTAATAGATGTTTAGTTATAGAGAATATAATGTTGTACATGTTTTATTATGAAGAAAATAATGGTTTAAATAACATAATGGAATCTTAATTAAAATGAAAACGTAAATATGTTAACATTCAAATGCACTCAGTTATTCCGTTGCCTAAAGGTATATACTTGAAGATGTCAAACACGATTAGTTATGAAACACCGTCTGAATAGCATATCTTGATCAGCCATCAAAAACAGCCCGTCAGCAAGGGTCAAACGTGCCGCAAGTATTAAATTTTCCGATAGCATGAAGCAGCCAATCATCAATCTTGTGAAGCATATTATAATTGCATGGTTCGTTCGTCCGTCCCCACGTCAGTCCACCTTGTTCTTGCGCTGGGCATTACTCAGGAAGTATTGAAGGGATTTAAATAAAACGGCATTCATTATAATGATAGATGGCTCTAAGGACAAGACAATAAAAATATTGACACAATAATACATCTGATTGTTGTTCAAGCGGTAAACTGCACCAGTGTAAGAAGAGTTCCACCCCGCGAGTTAGTGCATTCATGCGTGCTTGGTGGGGTTTATTATACGGGCAGAAGAAAAATAAATGTTCAACAATATTGTCACACCATCTTGAGCACTTGTGACACTGTTTCGGGTTTAATATTGATACCATATGACCTAACGCTCTATTCACTAATTCCACTATGGGGAGCAGCTCTGGATAGTATTTCAAGATTGCATAAGGCACATACGGGTTACCGTCCTTCGGAATTATCTCGAAAAAACCAGGGGTTTGAGTGCATTTTTGAAAGAAAGGTCCCACTGTTCAAATACATATTTAGATACTCATTTAGATTGTACTTATGAAGTAACCTAAATATTTCTGGGATAAATCCTTGGCATTGGTAATCAAGGTTACGAAAGCGCGTCAGTCTATTCAGGAACACGTGTTTTTATCACAGCATTACTCTGCAGGTATTAGAGGAGTTCAAATTAACTTGACACAATAATATGTGGATTTAAAAGCGAATGAAAAGTCAAGAGGAAAAACATTAACATCCGTATTTACAGATTGGATTGTTCTTTGTTAATTTTTGATGTTCGGAGCATAAATATATAAGAAATATAGATATTAAATAGGAATACATATGTTGATAAAAACAGTTAGCGGAAATGAATCATACAACGATCCCAACCTGTTCNGACTGTTAATTCAAGTTAAATCAAATGCTGTTTATTCAAAATAAAGGTTTGATGTGCCAATATTTGTTGATACAAAATCCCAAATCGGTCCACTTTGTCGGTCCACATTGTCAATTAAAAAAATCCCTATTTGACCAGACTCCTTTTCCCAAAGTGGCCAGGAAAACCCCTGTATATTAAAGTGAACTATCTAGCTGTGACTAACTGAAATTCTGTTTTAAAGGACATATTTTAAGAACTTCAGAGATGGGCACAGTTGATAGCTTAATATCTCATACAAGCCTGTGTATTTTTAACTATTTTTATGCCGGCTTGATCTTCCAAGCAGATATCATTAGACTCATCAATTTATATGTACAGTCCCAGTGTTTCATATGTTGGTTTGCAAGAAGCAAAATTAAAATGCTTTATAGACTTCATCTGTTGTCTAAGTTAGTATTTGCCTTTCAGGGGTTGTCCAAACAATATTGGTCTTGCCTGATTTTATTGGAATTTGAACTTCATTGTATTCATTTTCATGAGAATTAAAGGAAATATTTTAAACTCGTGTTCAAATTAAGAACATTAATGAAAATGTTTTAATCGCATTTGTCTTGTTAAGGATCCCGCATTTGTTGTTCATGAACTGTCCGTCGATTTCGAAATTTATCTTATGTCTGTCCAATAAAATATTTCTTGCAAGCATTACATACTAAACAAAAATTACCTTTTTTAGATCACATGTCTCACTTGTTTTAGTTTTAAATATGTTTCCGTTAAAGTCACAAGTATTGCCTTCTATGATATAACAACACAGACAACATATGGTATCATTAGATTCATATATCAAGTTGTTTTGTATAAACGGTTGATTTTGTAATTGTTTTAAATTTGGCAGTTGTCGTTAACTTTTTTAATTTTTAGTATTTATCCTTTGATCAGATTTTAAATGTCCGTGTTATCTTTTTAACATGCCAAATATTTCTTTATTTATGTGGTTATTTTTAAACATTCTTCAGATGTATCTGTGAGTAATTTTTACGAGGAATAGTCATAGCCGTCTGTATGCCTTTTATTATAACATTTTTTTTATTTTTTATTTATTTTTAAATTTTTTTTTTTTTTGNGGGTAGGGGTATTATCTTCTAAAAAGAGATGTTTCAAGATAAGATCGTCATGATAAACACACTGAACTCAACAGTATGTGTACACTGACAAAACGAATATGTTTCAATGCGTCCAACCGTGATCTCAAATTATAACATTTACATGATCGTACCGTATTTACCGTAACATCGCGTTGACAGTCAACATGTTTCTTTGTAAGTCAGGGACAGAAATGTGTTCTAAAGCCTGCATTAATAAGTTGGTGAATCTGCAAGTTATAGTAAATGCAAGTGTTGGTGCCAAATTGGGAAAAAAACTACTATTGAATGCGACATATACCGATAATATACCATAACCGCTTTTTCAAATACGTATACATACCTGATGATCTGTTACATCCGTTATTAAGGTGCCAAGTGGACGCCGAGAAAGACTACCGGGAACCAGGCGACTACTCAATTGAGGACGACGACATCTCCCGCCAACGCCCCAATGACACAATGCAAGGGTTCAGAAATCTTCAAATCCGCGACGGGCTCTGGAGCAACTGGACCACTGCCGTGTACGGCTACGAACCTGCGCCAAAATGTCCCGAATGCGGCAATTCGGAGAACCTCTACTGCAACATGACTATCGACCCGCGACGACCGGAAGGCGTCTGCGTGCCAAATACAAATCTCTTCTGTGTCGACCCGCCGCGTTTTGCGGCATTTGATAGGGACAAATGGTACGATAAGCCACACGGTGGCGGGGCGAAATTGTTGATGGGCCATAGACACGTGGGAGTACCAGGGGACGGTCGCACAAGATTCATGTCGCAGGAGGAGGGCCTTGTTTTTCTTAGACTTAAACTTGGTAAGTTTGACATACCTAACTTTTTGATTCTTAGCATAGTTCCATAAAGTTTTGCACTGAGTACCTAATACTTTGAATTTGTTCACAATAACATATTTCATCCATAGCTGCACTGCTTTCTGTCCCTAAATAACTTCCGAAACACCTTATATTTTTGAAACAACTGGCTTAAAAACCATACGATTCATGCACTAACAGTGCATAAGTGTTAACGATCGAACTGACAAACATGTCCAGATGGTTGAATTCTTAGGGTATTTTTGTTTTTAAACATGAAACATTATAATTTAACAATTATTATTATTATTATTATTATTATTATTATTATTATTATTATTATTATTATTATTATTATTATTATTATTATTATTATTATTATTGTTGTTTGATTATAGATATGCCTACGCCTACGCCGCCACAACAGGAAACTACTCGTGATACTCACGATACTCGTGCTTCCATAAGCACCCCTGTATTATCAACATTATCGACTGTGCTTGGATTTCTGGTGGTTACACTGGGCTTTCATAATCGCAAACTCACAAGGAAACTACAGTAAGTCCACTTATAACATATCTATTGACATAACATAATAATCGCATTTTTATTTTGTAAATATATAGATGTTCTTACCTAAACTTTTTTTTACCTAAAAGTAAATGTTTGATTAAAAATGCAATTATACATTGATTTTTTTTAATATACTTTTTAAGATCGTCACATAAGCAACACGATGCAGAAATGACACCAGAAGGTAATAAATTCTTATACCGTATTGATGTTTGACTGAAGAAATATGTTAAACGCTCTACGTTACGCGAATGTTTTGCAATATTGCATCTGCTAATTTTATTATCATTCATATCTTTTAAATGTTCTCACAATATAACATGTCTTAGATTCAAACATATGAATAACAAATTAATAGATGCGAACTCCATAGTTCTTGAAAATAATTTAATGTATTAGTGCGATAGAAAAAGAAGAATTTTCTTTCCATATTTAAAAGTAATACATGCTAAGGATTGTTTATGTGAAATTTGTCTTACGCACCAGATATAGTAAATCCATGGAAAAACTGCGATATAAATGTATTGAACAGTTTATTTACATTATAAATAAACAGAGATCTATTAAAAAAGCAACATCATAGTACCTCTGTTTAACTCTAGTAACTGATCACAAATTAAACTACTGACTCATAGCACAAATCAATATGAGTTATAGGTGAGAGAAACCAGTTATTGGCGATCCTGTGTTTATGTTTATTTGTAGAGTGATTGTTTTTGCAGGCGAGGGACACGATGATCGTGAACCATTCTTACGGAACAGAAAAAAAAGTGAATAATTAAGACAATATTGCGACAACGCGATACCATTTAGCTTTTTACTCAGCTTACATTGGACTGACAAATTGTTAGGAATCATCTTAGTATTTAAAAATTCTGATATTTAGAAATGTATATTATAAAGTAAACAACCACTCATGAAGGATGCAATGGAACAATGTGTTAGTTTTAAACGTACTTTGTAAATGTATATACAAATTTTATGTAACACGATCATGTCATAATATATATACCATATTGCAACTGTTTTTACATGAGGATATATTCATATTGAAAGTACAAGGTATAAGTTTATATTTTAAACCAGGTGTATATTGGTCATTATAAAACGCCTTTCTTATTTGTATGCCCCCTTCTTCGAAGAAGAGGGGGTATATGTTTTTGGCCTGTCTGTCATTGTATGACGTTTTCTGTCCAAAACCTTAACCTTGGTCATAACTTTTGCAATATTGAAGATAGCAACTTCATATTTGGCATGCATGTGTACCAAATGGAGCTGCACAATTTGAGTTGTGAAAGGTAAAGGTCAAGGTCATTCTTCAAGGTCAAATATATGGGTCAAAATCGCTCAAAAGGGGGCATAGTGTTTGGCAAACACATCCCTTGTTGTTTATATGAATATGTATTGAATTATGGGAATCATGTGGTATGATATGTGTAAGTCCATCGATTATGAAAACTTCACTAACATAGTTCAAGCATTTAAATGTAAATCGCTTAAATTACTTATTTACTTTAATTACTGGTTAACAAGTTTTTTTTGCTATGCGGGGTCATAGGGTATGTTGTGACGAGGCAACGTTTGTTGGTATGTGAGTAACCAGGTTGTGTTTCTATGTTAGTTCCCAAGGTGTGTTGATATGTGGGGACACATAATGTTTACTTTTCAAAGACACATTGTGTGATGATATGTTATATCTGTGAGTATGTTTTCATGTGAGGACACAACTGTGTGTTGCCGTTCGAGGACACATTATGTGTTTTATGTACGTTCCCTGGATGTGTTCCTTTGTGTACTTAAGCGGTTGCGCTATGATAGGACCAATGTGTGTGGATAGAGGAAGGGTCGATATGTAAACAATCATTATGTGTTGCAATGTAACGACCCTGTATGTGTTACTATCTGATGTTTAAGGTTGTGTTGATGTGTGAGGTGACATGGTGTGTCTCTATGTGTTTCTATCCGATGACTACGGCAGTGTTGCTACGTGAGGACCTAAGGTGTAGGTGTAAAACTTGTTTAGTAATTAAAAATTAGCATGTCAAACTGTTTTAATCTGTTAACAATCGTACTTGAAGATATATTTTATACAACATTTATAAGGGTTTAAGGTCTGAGGTTTTTTAACAAATGTGTTGGTTTCTCATCTTTTGGTTTGCAGGTGATTATTTCTTCTTTTTGTGTAAAAAACATTGATCCTGAAGTCAAAGCATACTTCAGCCTTTTTTTAATTTGAAAAAACTAAACATCTTTCCAGAAAACAGAAAAATTCAGTTGTCTAATCATTTCTTTAAAACTATTTTATTTAATGGCCACATTCTCCTGTTTTTGCTATATTCGGGTCATTCTAAAAATACTAGATAATGATGAACTTATTTATTATGTACTGAAATTATTTAAAACTTAAAACAAGTCACAGTTAAGTTAGATCTGTTATGTGCTTTATAAATGTATTGTGTATAAAATTGTGTCCTTATATTTGGGTGCATAATGCCCATTGTAATGTTTCGTAAAGATTTTCATTTTCAGCTTTCTTATAATTATTTATATTCACCCCAAACAGAAACATTTTGTAAAACAGTTGAAATTGTACCCATTCACTTAATAAATACAACAATACTGAAAATGTTTTATTCCAAACCGGTGGTAAAGATATGTGCCTTTTTGCCTTGTTCTGAAGGGCATGACAAAAAAAAAACATCGACAAATTAATTTAATTTTCCGTCCTACTTTTGTATTTTAATAGCGAGCAAGAATGCGGAATTTCAACATGCAAAATTGCAAAATGCACCATATATTAAATAAACTAAAATAGGAACAATCAGTGGTCGAACATTCGAGTATATATATATATTTCTGTTCAACAAATATGTACCTCGGATATTCGGACCAGTTGATTGCATTTACAATGAAAACAATACACGGATGGTGCCGCGACAATCAAGATATCCGGTGACAAAATAATTTATCATTTTGTGGTGATTTCGTATATTTTGTGCAATCGTTAGAGGATAGTGTAGCATCATTTCTCTAATTATAATTTTATAGATCTAATTATCATCATTGTTAATTTCAGATCTTGATCATTGTCGATGGAAATACAGATCCTGAAGCAAATAGTTGATACTTATTTAATCGTTTTGTTGTCGACTGTGTACGTTCCCTTTCAAACAATTGGTCACTCACCGTAAATAAAAAGCTAGCGGAGTTTAACAAGATTTTTTTTCTAATAACGTCTGGGTTTTATCATTTGTCCATCATTAACTTATGCGAGTTTCAGTGATATATTGTCTATTAAATATAGACTGTCTTCAATGGTGCTTCAATGTTGCTCCCAGGGCACATAAATATCAACTAATTAAAAAGACATATTTTAAGGATCATTGAAATCAGAATGTTAAATTTAAGGAACTGTTTCAGCAATTATTCCTTTTTGTATTAATTGTCTTTAATCGCTTGAATTCCTAACTTCATAATTTAATAGGTTATTTCTTGACATATCTCTTACAACGTATATCAATTAAGTAGCCACAAAACAAAAATAATTTTAATACTCGACAAATAACAGCGTGAAACTTGAACAGTTTCCATTTCATTATGCGTATCAATATGCCTGTATTATAGTTATTGTGGTGTTTTCAACCGCTCGGATATGCCTTACGTCGTAAAACAATAATAAAACGGTAAATTATTTTCAAAGAACTCGTTGATCCAAAGCGCACTACAAAGACATACACCACTGTTGCTCGTCGCACTTTCAAAGCAAATGTATGGTTAAAAAGGCACTAATGGCTTATTTATAATTATGAACAGATGTACAAGTTTACAACCTCATCATTTGAACACATATCGCTCTTTTTAAAATTAAGAGTCATCAGAGTGTTAAAAACAGTGCAGATTATTTTGTCAACAGCTCATAAACGAGTATGAACGGATAATTTACCTATATAATGCTATATCTTTAAAGCTCATTATTTAAAGACGAGATGTAGTTGATACTTGTATTTTTGTGTTAATTTCAACGTGCCTCGATACGTTACTGTTATGGTGCCCTTATAAGCATACGAACATTGAGTAATTAAACCGGAATGGGTTTAAATTCAACGTGCCTCGATACGTTACTGTTATAGTGCTCTTGTAAGCATACGAACATTGAGTAATTAAACCGGAATGTGTTAATTCCAACGTGCCTCGATACCTTACTGTTATGGTGCTCTTGTGAGCATACGAACATTGAGTAATTAAACCGGAATGAACTTATGATGCTTCAAGTTTGAATGTTATTAACACTGTAATGTTTTATGCATAATTAACGTTCCAGTTGTGGGGTCGCCCGCCCCTTAACCGATTTTTAACCCCTAATACTTATTGGCGACTTCATGTAAACTATTGTATTTTTTTGCCCGTAAACTTGTTTAAAAGAGATGTAAATAATACATAACGGATTAAACGATTTTTAATCAGAAACGCGAGGAATGATAATTTTATACCACAACTGTGCGATTTAGTTGCAAATGTTTGTAATCAAAGTGTTCAATTATTATAATTTGTGACTTATTATCACTAGAAGGCAAATAAGTTTAAATGAGTGTAAGTTGATACTCAAAAAAATAGTTTTCAATCGCATATATGTATGGGTTTTTTTCTTTGTAGCACACCATTATATTCGACAGTTATGTGCGATTTATTTTTCAAAATTCTGTGTTTAAAAAAAATGTGAATTAGTTAAAATTCATTCGCATGTTTGCGTTGCAATCATTATTATTGTAATTATGCCTGTACTCTGTATTGACGATGCATACGTAAACACATGTATGGTATTTGTTTATGGTTTCTCGCATGGCAAAATTTCTGTCAATTCATTTTATGTTTACTTATTTAATGCCCTGTACTCAGATAACGCCGTTTGATTCAAAACATATTTCTTTCGTACGTTGAATTAACGAATAATTGAATAAATGTATTTTACGATACGCTTGATACGAATATAGTGTAATTACTCGAAAGGCAGCACAAGTTATCGAATGTATGGAAATATATACTATACATTGTCACGAGATTGTTGTTATTTTAAGATGTCAGCACTATACTTTGTATTTTGTTCGCTAAGACGTCGATTCGAAACAAATTAACGTAGCCAATAGTTCAAGTTCTGTTTGTAAAGTTGAATAATTCGCCGTTTTGAACCGTATTTCAGTTGTATCAGAGCAGTCAGTTTACCAACTCACACTTTTCCTAGGGTAGCTGGTTAACCAATACAAAGTGCACATAAGTATGCCCGTAACTGACAGTTTACTAAATCACACTTTTCCTATGGTAGCTGGTTAACCACCTCACACTTTTCCTAGGGTAGCTGGTTAACCACCTCACACTTTTCCTAGGGTAGCTGGTTTACCAATACAAAGTACACATACGTATGCCCGTTACTGACAACTCCCCTACTGGGATCAGATGTAGGGAGAGGAATGGCCTTAGAAAGAATTTCATGACCAATAACCATACACGTTATGTAGCCGGGCCGGATATCGAACCCGCAATCCGCGGACTTGTAGTTTTGCCGGCCGGGGAATATTTAAATGGCTATGTGTTAAGGTAGATCTGTCACGGAAGTTTAGAGCGTTCGTACGACATCATCATCTGAGAATCTCGTGAAAAAGAGTTTCAATAAAATCCAATCAACACACCAGGACATCATGTGTTTGATATTGTTCGATCTTCTTTGAAAAACCGACAACATGCATAGCGTTAAAAATGCGATTAAATTCAAAACAGCGTAGGGGAGTAACTTATGTTTCATGATTGGACAATTATGCCTTTACCGCTGAGGAAAGAAAACTACACGAGGTAGTTACTTGATGATAAAATGTCGAGAGAAGAAAAGATATTAAGCGGTTATTTTTCACTGGAAGACAAGGAACATATACCACTTAATTAACAGTGTTATGTCGAGGGAAGAAAGGGCACAAAGGCTTTGTTAAAATGCGAATGCAGAGAGAAGAAAATAGTTCGACGCATTTACAAACATAAGGTTTACATCTAACGCATTAAGATCGAAACAAAATAATTGGTGGATATCGGTCTGGGACATTCACACCTACTGACCTAGTTAGTCATATCATAACTTGAGGAGGAGCCTTCTTATAACATAAAGGTACCATTTACCTTAAGGTATGAACCTTATGTCAAGGTCGTCCGCTGTACAATTTTTCGATTAAAAAACGGATTGACCTTCTTTCTTAGCAATGTTATATATGCAAAGATTTTTGTTGAGTATTTTGTTTATAACGCTTTTTAACGGTAATACGTAAATTATTTTTAAATAATTAGTTTTTTATTAAAGCACCGCACTAACACTGCAAAGTCCCCTAATGTATACACCGCACAAACACTGCAAAGTCCCCTTATGTATACAGTAAAATCGTGCTGACCACATGTCTTAAACTGCCCTTTACCGCAGTGTTATTATGTTAAGCAGTGTGCTCGGGCAATGGTTTTTAACCGAAGTCCCGAGGATAAACAACTCCATATACGTTAGCTCTGATGCATGCCCTCTCCCATGAGACACAACGACGAAATAAATTGAAATTTGAACATGTACACTGGCAATGCAGTTCAAATATCGTTACATAAAATAGATGTAAATAAAAATATGCCATACAGTTCATGATATTGGTAATTGTAGTTTAGTAATACTCGATTAGATGATGATAAATCATTAAATTTTATACGTATATATTATTTAGTATTAAACACTTTATGGACAATCATTGATACCGTATTAACTCGGAATGAATACATCTCTGAAAATGAAAACAAATATAAGCTGTTGTATTTTATTATCAAATATGTCGCATTGAATACGACGTTGGAAAAAAATAGCTATTCATGTTTATGCATTTTTCTCATTCACCTTAACAGTTATTAATATGTATTCAGATATGATTTAAGACAATCTTATTCGAATAACATTTTAACTGAATGAGCCATATAATTAAAGTCATTACATACTAATAACCGTAATTGTGGAAACACTTTTCCTAAATAAATAATGTCAAACAATGGCAGTGTTGTACTGGTCGAGACCCGTATAACAGTTTTATGTTATGCTTAAAAAATACACGATATAAAAAATTTAACGGACTTTAATGAGCCTGTGCCAAGATCTACCAATCTTAAAAAACCAGGTCAATGTACAGCCTATTCGCATTGGTTGGAAATTTAAAATATACACTTTGGCATCAGATCAATGTACATGTATATTGGTTTTGTCTATATTTACCTTAATGATGCAGAACCAATTTTTACTGGGTAATGCAATAGACTCTTAAGGTTATGGCCACGCATCGTTGCTGCGTAATTTAAAACAAATACAGTAGGCAGTATCCCTGTGCAGTTTACAAGCAAACTGAGCCGCTTTTAACTAAAACAACCGCATAATGAATACAGCAATGGCGGTCAGCAGGCTCCTAATGATGCTCTGTTCCTTCCGCAGCGCCTCCTGGCTGTCTGCGCTGGACATGACGTTCTGCAGCGCCCCCTGGCTGTCAGCGCTGGACATGACGTTCCGCAGCGCCCCCTTGCTGTCTGCGCTGGACATGACGTTCCGCAGCGCTCCCTGGCTGTCAGCTCTGGACATGACGTTCCGCAGCGCCCCCTGGCTGTCTGCGCTGGACATGACGTAGACGTTCTGGAGAAGGTTCATGGTTAGCGTTGCATTGTAGCTCTCAGGTGTCTTAATATCGTACCTTAATGAATTCGGCGATGGCGTTGCTGAAATTATAGTTGACATGATAGGATATATACTACTGTTTTGTTAAAACAGGGTGTCAGGTCAATAAATATGTGTTTTGTAGCGTGGATTCTGTCCCGATATATATGTAGATCATACTTCACTAATGATCTAGAAGTATTTGTACTAGATTGTCTACTAGTAATTGATCAATTATTATTGCATCAATTGATCCGTGTGTGATGCGTACGTTTTTGTAAACATTAGTTGAATTCAATCGCACACCCTCCCATGAATCTCCTGCAGACTCAAGTTCTATGGTGGTTGTGGATTGCGTATCGACATTCATCATCAGCATGGAGTCCCTCCGTCGTCAATGTTTCGCCCCTGAACCATTGACATCTCGGGAGGGTGGAGCTAACGTTGCTACGGTGTGAATTCAGAGTCATCTGTACAAATGAAGTGTTTTACAATGCGATTATATATCATTTAATTTATAATACGTAATACATAATAATCAATGATGTGTTGAGGACAATATTTTTGAGTTAGCATGTTATGTGTTAGGTGAGCGTGTGAGAGGTATGTATTATAATACTGCTTAAATTATTCATAATATGTATGGTATGTATTTCTTAATTTAAAAGCTTTTTAAAAAAAAATTGCCATGTTTCTATTTATTTTACTATTATTGCACTGAGGAAGTTCGATAAATTTCGGTACGTTTGGTACATAGTAATATTTGTAATGTATTTTTTTCTTAATTCAGTGTAAAGAGGGCAATCAAATAAAAAATGGAATTCGTCCTCTAACTTATGACATATACAACATGTTCTCTTTTCGCGTGGGAAAGATATTGTTTTTTTTCCATCTACCAGCTTCTATTTCTAAATTATGTGCAGACATTCTTAATCTTGATAATGCAATCCTACAACTGTCTATATTAACCTGGTATAAATATGGTTGTAACTTAAAAATATATAAAACATAGTATATGAACTAGATATTATACTGGATGGGTTGGTCGGTCGATTTCGTATGTATTCGTTAATTCCCGTTGCTAAGTTTTCATTGGTTCCCTGCACACGTTATTTGCACACGTGGCCATCTTGCTACATGTTCATGAGTTCTCTGCACACGTGATCTGCACACGTGGCCATCGAATGTATTGTATGTATGTTATATTTTGGTATGGAGAGCCCGGCTAAGGCAGTAACAAACACACACGGTCGGATAGAGAGGACACACAACTTGTTATCGCGGTGTCGTAAGTCCTCGCATGCACTTTGTTGATTAAAATATTTAACGGACTTGGACAGTGGTTGTGTTGAAGTTTAAACAACAAAAATAAACATCGATGAAAACTGTGTCGAGCTGTGTACTTTATGGTTCTATCGCAATTATGCTACAACAGCAAATAAGTAAAGGGGCATTTACGATATCAGCCTCACTCAGGGAAACTGGGCTTAAAGTTTCAAACGGTTACAAATGCCAAATGAAATGAATGTTATTTCATTAAATGAACGCACGATACAACCTGATTATAACTCAACACGCGCACAATTGTCCACTTTGATTTTCAAATCTAGACTGTATGTTATAGATGTTTATATTGTTTTATTATATACCTGTTTAATGCTTTTAACAAAATACAGGCTGTATCAATCGTTGAAATAAATCCGTTTTATGCTACTCGCTGTTTTCCGATTCCGTATTACCATACTAGCCGGACTACTTTCTTCGACCCATTTAATGACGTCACATTTTAATGACGTTACATTTAATGACGTCATATTAAAGTCATTGTTTTGTCAGTTTTGTTGAAGCAAAACAATACAATTGATAACTGTTTTCGTTAGTTGTTGTATATAATAAAAGGAATATTACGCTAGTCATTTGTTCCAAGTATTTGTATCGTTCTCGTGGCTTGCTCCGCCTCTCTTGTGATACGTCATCACACAAGCCACTTGACTGATACAAACTCTTGGAACAATTGACTAGCGTAATATTTCGTATGTATTGCAACAGTTTAATTAAAAAAAGTGTATTTATTGTAGTCCTAAGAAAGAACGCAACATTTATTGATAGCATTTAACCAATTGCTGTCTCTTTGCATTCCATAAATTAAAAAATATTATCCGATTTGATTGGAGTTCAATATTGCCTCTGCATAAAGTATGGTCAAAATTGAACATAGACAGCTACGCCGAAAAATTTCTATACAACTTACTGAACTGGCTGGGTATTTGATATATTTATACATTTTGATTAATAAATTGTGATTGTAGTCGCTTTTAGAGTTACTACGACCTTCAAAATTACCGGCCTGTTCAGTGTGATGTAGCGTCTATCACAGTGTAGTTCATTTTTCTCGAATTATACACAATCCAGTTGTCATACGCTCTCCGCCCTATCACAACTTCCGCTGCCTCATTCCATGGATACGACGGCGAAGTAATAAAGAAGTCCACCGCCCACTCTCCAAACAGTTCGCCTCTACGTTTTGATATTCGAGTAATATTTTCCCAGTGTAAGCCTTCCTCAAACGTGACATTGTCGACGTTAGTCCTGCGTCCAACAATTAAAACAGGCTTACTCAAATACCCCGTTGTAGAGTTCATCATATGAGCTAACGTGTGGATCAATGTGTCTGTGAAAAGTATATCGCCGTTACTGAAAGCATAGAATGACGTATTGAAATGGTTCATGGCGTCACGAAACATATACATAAGCACGGGAATGCCGTCTGCTGCAACAGTCAAAAGCGGCAACGCCGTAACTCCCGCCTGGTTACACTCATTATGTACTGAGCTCTCGTTAGTGAAAACCACGGGAATCACGTAGGGGTGCAATGATCGCCAGTTAATAAGAGTCAGGTTATGAACGAGATGTTTTTTTTCTTCTGGATTTTCATTCCAAGAGGTAAAGATTGTAAGGAATGGTAATGCTGAGTTGGAGAGAATCCGAGATTTGAACGTCTCCAGTAGAGTATTGTCGTCGTTTTCGATGACCATTAGATTAGTAAGCTGGGTCGAATTCGAAGCCTCGAAGGCGGCGGCAGTGGTTACATTGGTGGCAGGAACTTCCGTGACTCTGTCTGTTTCCTCGCTTCTTTCCTGCTTGAGGTTGTGTGATCCAGACCCGACCTGTTCGCCCCATACCAACTGATTGAAGACATACTCATAATGTAGGTATTGTCTTTAGTGTGGACTTATATTTGTATAGCTCGAAGTTGTTGCATTTACGCTCAATGACACTGGCCGGCAGTTTAACAATTCTACTTAAACTATTCGTAATAAGTCTTAAACAAACACTTTAAGCAAAACAGCCAATGCTGTTCATCCCAATGCATTTTGCGACTTACAAACGAAATTAAGAACATCATGTGCACTTTTCTTAGTTATGCAATAGATTATTTGTCGTTATATTTAAACTACTTTCTAATATACCGATGGCGGCGAAACCACTATTTGTTAACAACAATATAATGTGTACATGACCTTCGAGTCACTCACTTGACGGTCTTGATCCAGTACTTTGAACACCCTGTTTTCCTGTTTGGCTCCAAGGCGCCCGTGAACGTAGAAGTACAAACAGAGGTAGATGGAGAGACTGACGAGTAGAAGATATAATATCCTCGAAACAAAGTAGTTTTTGTTGCATGCCAACATTATAGACCCTGAAATGAGAAAGTTACAACTGTATTGTTAAAGATAATCGTGCAATGAGGGATGTCAAACCTAAATGTTAGAGATAATTTTGCAGGGGGTGTTAAAAGTTTTATGTTAACGATAATATTGAAATGAGAGTTGAAACTTAAATGTTAAAACTATTTATGCAACGTGAGAGTAAAAACTTGTTTTACAGCTTTATTGTGCATAACAAACATATTCATATATACATACACAAAACTGACTTGAACTTCTGAGTGCGTGCCAACTGTTCACTATGTATACACAAATCTTACTTAAATAAAGCGCAAGTGAGAATGACTTTGTTTAAAAACTATAAGGGAACTAACTGCAACATTTTTGTGAATTGAACTATGCGACTTTACTTCCTTGTTAACAGCACAGTATAGTGTGTATCTAAATCAATATCAATTCTTGTTTGTAAATGCCAGCCGAATTAATGGATTCTTTTGCTAGTGTATAGGGGAAACAGAAGACCTTCTTATTTGTTCACTTGTCCCGTTCTACCAACAGATTTTTTTTTGTCCGGACCTATATTTTGGTTATCCCGGAAAAACTCCGTCAGTGATACCCCAATCGTATTGAAGGTGCGTTCTTTCTAAGAGGTAATTGTCAGGCTGTAGCATAATTGCCGTTCATTTATATTTAGTGTGAAAATCAAATGGTTAGTGTGAGGATCGCAAAAACAAGGCCCCGAGAAAAATTGTGACATATGTCATGAACGTTACTGACGAAAAAATGACATCAGAAAATATCTTGTTAAGAGATATTTGTTTGTAGTTTCAAACGTCTATGGGTTTTCTTTCTTTCAACTTGTATAACAATGAATCCTTGCCTTTAATTTCAACGATTCCCAAGCAAATACTTCATACCATGAATGCGTTTTTATGCAGATTATTATAGGATAGTCGCGGGTTAAAAGCAGTTACAGAGTTGCCCCAATGTGTTCAATCCAGTAATTTGTCAAATCATTACGATTTAGTTTCCGTGTACTTTTCGATTGAAATTTATACAACTTAGGGGAATTTCTTTGGTGAATAAGGCATGTCATTTAAAAAAAAAGGATTGTGTAAATAAATCAATTGTGCAATGTGTGGGTTGAAGCTACAATGTGTTACTGACAAAGCGGTAACATGTGTTTAATTCTCGCCGTGTAAACCTTTCTTCAACTCGTCGGAAACATTTATGTACACAACGAACTAAAACAATATTTTCTTTATCTTAATTTGAACAATATATTTATAAATCATTAAACATATCACAGTCCTCCAATAGTTAACGATAACCACTAACTGGTGCGCGTCTGTTTTCAAAATGCCATATCTTAATTAAGTTTTATTGCAAATGAATTTGGGTTTTTATATTAAACATGAATATTCTAACTGTATTAAACGTGTACAATTATTTTTTACAAGCAAATTACAATGTTATCAAAACTCTCCAATGAAGAGAGACTTGTGTTGGAAATGCAAAATGGGAGTTAAAACGCAAATGTAAGAGCTAGTGATTATTCTGCTGCGGGTGATGATCCCTGTGATAATGGTGATCATGACGATGATGACAACAACGACGATGATGATTATGAGGATGATGACAACAACGACGATTATGATTGATGAGTTTTGATAATATTGTCTCCTGCTATTGGTATTGATGGTGGTGCTGAGGAAGAAAAAATCAGACGGAAGAGAATGCGGTGATGGATCAAATGATGTACTACTGAAATCCTGGTTTATTTTATGATCTTTATCACCGAAAATCAACGCACCAAAGTGTTCAATGCCCAAAGTCGGGATGACATATAAGTACGTTCCTAAGGTTACGCAGTTTAATGTTAAATACAATAGAACGAACCGCAATTTGTCGAACACAACCATCGTTTGGTACGCAATGAAAATGCAGTACAACAGAGTTGTATATTTCCCACAAGGACAAAGATGCATTACACAACAATGTTTATAGTCCGTATAAATAATTGCTGACACTGGCTGCATGAGAGAAAAGCTTTAAGTTACCCATTGTAGATTTTACCACTCCTCGATCCTTCGTTCTTCTTGGATTTATTTTAATTAAGACTTAGATATCTACTATTTATTATTCTGTTAAAAGTGTTTAATACATAAAATGAACAGACAAATATATTGTATAGTATTGTATAGGTAATTATGGTATATATATATATATATATATGTTCTATATAAAAGGTTTCACCGAAAATCGTCTTATATTTTCTGCTTGGAGACCGCGCAAGACAAGCACGGAACGATTAACCGTCTAACAGCACTGTGGTTTCCTAACGTTGCAGAACACAAAGGAATGAATTACATGTATAAAGTCATGGTAGAGAAAATCACAGGGTCTTATGTAGAGCATGTTGCATTATAATGAAATAAACTTATCCCTTTGAAAAAATCTTATGAAGAACAAATAATGTCCGGGCAGGCATGCAAATATTGTACTCAAATCAAGTGCGAAGGTAAATGTAAGGGTTACCAAGGTACAGACTAATCCAGAATTATATTTGGAATTTGTTTTATGACACAACAGGTAAGCTCATATGGTGGGAAAATAGCTTAAGTCTGGTATACGAAGTTAAACGTTACTACTCAAACAGGAGTTAAAGAAACCTTTTCACAGATTTCGGCATGTATTGAAGTTTGTCATTAAATGCTTTAAATTGATGAATGAAAACATGGAACTAAATAGCTCAAGTAAAAACCAAGAATAAAATTAAAGAAAGAAAAAAAAAGATATTCCACAACTGGGCTCGAACCACCTTCTTTTGGAGTTAAAGTCTTGCACTTAAATCACTCGGCCATCCGTGTTCATACAGTGAGTGGTGTACTTTATACATTATATAAGCAATCCTCGTTATGTCACACAATATAACGATATCATCAGAACTCTCCAAATTATTCAACCCTTTCGCTTTATAATTTTCAGGTTTTTAAATCGTCAAAAGATGCATATAATGGAGATATTAGATAACGGTAAATCTTCAGTATTTTTTGTTTCCTCGCAAATATCATAACTACAACGACAATTTGCAAATCTGATACAATTCTTTTCAATTTTGTCAATTTACCAAAACGTAAAAAGGTCCCTTTAAAGCAAGCAATTACTTTGACAAGTTAAGTTAGGGCGGCTCCAGTAAAAATAAAGCTGAAGTAGAATTGATACCTGCCACAATCCTTACTCTTCATTAACTGCACATGGAACGCCTTAACTGTCTTATTATGATATTTGATATACTGGGAGTTACATTTAAAGGATGTGGGTTAAAAAATGAACTTCATATAGTATCATGTGTGCTTATTAGGGTATGTTATGTGCTTGTATTGGTATGCCTTGTGTTTCTGGTAGTATGCCTTCTTTTTATGATAATACGCTAAGTGCGTGTTCGTTACGTTATGCTATGTGTATATTATAATATGCTGTATGTGTGTAATGATATATTGTGTTTCATATTGATGCGCTTTGATTAAGGATAATATGTTGTGCGTTTTAATGGTTGACTGAGTGTGGTTGCTGTGTTTGTATGATTATATGCTTTGTGCATATGATGATATTCTGTGCGTGTGTAATGGTTTTCTGCTTTTTCATGATGATATGCTGCCTGTTTGTGCTGTTTATACACAGTTTTGATCCATTATTAAGAGTTAGGCTACTCTGCACTATAATTCTAACTTTAGATTGACTGCGCAGGGCTCCAATGTATACATAAGCTGCCTTGTCACTGACAAGTCTGTATACTAAGATGTGGCATTCATCAATTTTCGAAAATGCTGCATATGCGACAGAAAACAATGTCACATAATGCCATTTTTTAAGTATAGCTCCCAAGATTATTTGGAGAAAAAAAATCAACAGAAAATGCAAACATTAAAAAATACTTGTAAGCGCGGGTTTATTGTACAATCATTTATATCATCGTAAACAATAATGGTTGATCGCTAAATACATTATCAAGGTATAGGTCATATCAAATCTATTCATCTATTTCGAATAACGGTCAGCATGCTACCTGTTATATATTGAATGCATGTTTTATCGAACTATAAATGCTAATCTCCGTTATTAATTGCATAATGTCTATAATTATGTGTGTGCATTAATGGCAACATAACGACATTTAAAAACCTTTATTTAATATGTTGTTTTTCAATTCCCTTCAATTTATGACTGCGGCATGGTAAATGTCACTTATAATTTCACCTGTTGCCCTTGTTTTTCCCAGATTCGGGCATGTTTTGTAGTTTATCATTAAATGCTTTAAATAGATAAATGTAAACATCAGACCTAAAGAGTTCCAGAAAAAAAAGACAAAAAATAAAGTAAGAAAAAGTAGTTATCCATGCCTGGGATCAAACCACTGACTCTTGGAGTAATAGTCTTGCGCTTAAACCCCTCTGTCATCCGCGATGATATAGTAAAAGGTGCATTTTAAACTTTATATAAGGAATCCTCGTACTGTCACAAAATATAACGATAACAACAGAACTCTCCAAATTATTCAATCGTTTCGCGTTTGTAACGCTTTATAATGTTCAGGTTTTTAAATGGTCAAAAGATGCATATAATGGATTTTTTAGCGCATGGTTGATGTTCAGTATAACCGTTTCATCGTAAATATCATAACTACAACAAAATGTTGCATATCTGAAAAAATGTTTTTCAGTTTTTTGTCATTTTACCTAAACGTGAACAATTCTCTTTTGACCCTAATATTGGCATTTTCACAAAACTTAGTTCTTCACGGCTAAATGATTCTGGTTTATAGTCATGTTACCAAGTTACCCTGGCTGCTTTATTGATTGAAACATTCCTTGAGTTGTGATACTACCTCTTTGAATGCACACATAAACCAGTTGTTAAACGGCCTTAGGTAAGCGTAGTGTTATCTTGCTCTTTATGTCACATGACTGGTTACGTAAATACTTCGTTTGCTAGAGATAACCTTGTGAACAAACTGCAAGTTGCTTTTAATTTGACTTTGTTAAGCTGGATATTACGTGTTGATAGAATTTTGACAATAGATTGGTGTGTTTTGTGTTGTGAAATAATATATTAGCCTAGATACCTCATTATTTGAGTTTAATCAAAGATTTAGGAATCAAAAGCTTCACCGGTCAACACAATGGCGACTTTTTCGCAGTCCG
This sequence comes from Dreissena rostriformis, assembly GCA_007657795.1. Classification (NCBI taxonomy): domain Eukaryota; kingdom Metazoa; phylum Mollusca; class Bivalvia; order Myida; family Dreissenidae; genus Dreissena; species Dreissena rostriformis. Next base: position 97,499 of record VMBQ01002878.1, on the reverse strand, counting down.
CCATTGAAAAAGGATCTGACATGGTCCAATACTTCTTGTGTTCGACCTGCGAAGACAAAAAAACTGGAGAAATTGGCTGATTATTATTGCGAATCTTGCGTGAAGTTATACTGCCGAAAATGTATTTACATGCACGGACAGTTGTTTACGAAACATTCCCCTAATGGGAGGAAAGATATGAGGAAATGGCCACTTGCCATGAAGGTGGAAGATTTTCTTATAAAATGTGATATTCATAAAAAAGAAAACCTGGTTATGTTTTGCAAAGACCATAGCCAGCTGTGCTGCATAAATTGTGCTATTCTTAATCACAGGTATCTTGATCATATATGTTGTAAAATATTTAAGACATAATGTATATGGTTTTGAATACTTTGAAATACTTGAATACTTATCCAAAAATCAAGTTAATAATAAGAATAATACAAATTGTATTTTACGATAGGTTGTGCAATAAATAAAAAAAATATTTCAGTTATAAACTTCCTTTCAAGCTGGTAGTTACTTTAGTATGATGCCTTAAAACCCAGCTAACCTCACTTAAACGCGGTAAGATCCCGTATACGCATGCCCCCCTGAATATACAGCGAGAATCGGTGCATAAATATATACCAAAAATCCTACCCTAATCGTAATATGTATTATAAGTATTTCTTATTCCCCATGCTTTATAAATATATAGATGTTCTTATCTAAACTTCATATAGTAAATGGTTGATTACAAATGCAATTATACGAAATGAATTTTAATATACTTTTTAAGATCGTCACTTGAACAACACGATGCAGCAATGGAATCCCTATAGAGAACCCTGTATACCAACGCGTTGCACATGAAGACAGCCCCGATACAGACGGTTATACAATTTTAATATCTTATTGGTGTTTGACAGAACACATATTTTTAACACTCTACGTTACGTGAATGTTTTGGCATTGTTCATCTATTAATTTAATTATCATGTATATCTTTTACATGTGCTTACACAATTAAATATATTGTATTCAAACATATAAAAAACAATATAATAGATGCACTTAGATGCACAATTTATTGTTCTTGGACATATTTGGATGCATACGTGCGATACAAAAAGGAGAAAGAAATGTACATATTTCAAACTTATAAATACTTAGCGTTTATGTGAAAGTTGTCTTGCGCACCATATAGGTTAATAATGAAAAAACAGCGATATAAATGTAGTGAACAGTATACTTACATTATAGATAAATAGAGGGTTATTAAAAAAGCAACACCATAGTGCCTGTATGTAACTAAAATCACTGATCACAAATTATGCTAGTTGCTGATAACAGAGATCAAAATGAGGTTAAGGTGAGAGATATCAGTTATTGATGATCCTGTTTTCATTTTCAGTTATAGAGTATTTTGTTTTGTTTCAGACGAGGGACCCAGGGACACATTGATCCGTTACATGATGACGTGAGGTGAACAAGTCTTAACAGCACAGGAATGGAATTGAATATTGAGAAAATATTGAGAAAAAACGACTAGGACCGTTTTATTAGTGTGTTTTACGACGCACAGTATATCAGGACTCATCTTAGTATTTTAAATGCTCGTTCTTAGACATGTATATTATAAACTTAATATGTGCACATGAAAGATGCAATGGTGCAATGTGTTTGATTTAAATGTAATGTGTAGTTGTGTATACACATTTTATGTAATATGATCATGTCATAATGTATACATCATATTTAATCTATTTATTACACGAATATATACGCATACTAAATGTACACGTTCTAAGTATATATTGTAAACCAAGTGTATAGTGGTCATATAAAAATATATATTTCTTATTTTCGTTTATATAAATATATATTGTATTATGTGAATCCTGTGGTATGATATATGCAAGTCTATCAATAAAGACAATTTAATATAATAGTTCAAGCATTAAAATCTGTATCGCTTAAATTATTTATTTACTTGTATAACTGGTTAACAAGTGTGTTTTGCTACGCGAGGTCGCAGGGTGTGTTGTGAGGAGGCAACGTGTGTTGTTATGTGAGTAACAAGGGTGTGTTTCTATGTTAGTTCCCAAGGTGTTTTGCTATGTGAGTACCCATATTGCTTGCTTTTTAAATACAAATGATTCGATATGATCGTATGTCCCTGAGCATGTTTCCCTTTTAGAACACAAGTGTGTGTTTTATATGTGAGGACGAAGATGTGTGGATAGAGGAAATGTCGCTATGTGTTGCAGTGTGACGGCCCAGGATGTTTTGCTATCTGATTGTCAAGGTTGTGTCTATGTGTGAGGATCCAGATATGTGTTTCTTTACGATGACAAAGGCAGTGTTGCTATTTGAGGACCTAAGGTGTATCGCGATTTGAGAACCCATGTATGTGATGTTCTATGAGGACCCCGAATGTTAATTTGTAAGGACCCGGGTGCGATAGTATGTTATGACTCTGTGTTCAATGCTATGCGGGGATCCTGGGCATGGCCCAATTTGAAGACACACTGTGTGATTCCATGAGAGGAAACAATGCGTATTGCTATGCGATAACCCGGATGTCTGTTCATACGTGACTTCCAGGGTGTGTTGCTATGTGATGAAACCTGATGTGTTGTTATATGAGTAAAAAGGGTATGTTGTTATGTTAGGTACCGGAGTTGTTTCTATGGGAGGGCTAGGGGTATGGTGCTATTTGGTGTATGCATTTTGTTATGTGTTGATCCGGGTATGTTGTTATGAATGGATTATGGTAAGATATTTTGGGTGTACAGATCGTATGTTGCTATGTGAGTGTCCATGTGCTTTGCATTCACCGTTCTAAGACGATGATCACAGTTTTGATCCTTTTTATAGTGGTTATTCTGAAAGAAAAACAGTAGATACGAACAATAAGTTCTCTCCTGATAAAGTTCTGGAATTCATTGTGTGTTATATTAAAAACTACAACATTTTATTTATGCTGTGTGGATGCAATAGAAGATATCCCGCACACATCTTCAGTGTTGTCATATTTCAGTCTTCAGAGGCGGTATGCAAACGTGCTATTTTTGGTTATATGCAATTAATGTACGCTCTTTTTTACAACCAGGTTCTTATAATATTCCCTGTAGATACATCACGACCCTGATAGTTACATGTCTTTTATAGATTTACCATATTTTGTTTTGTATACTGAATACTTTAAAACATATCCACCAATCGTTTTAATAGATTTGGTTTGTGATTTATTCTGGAATAAGTGTGAAGTTCAGCTAGCCCTCAAACCGTTTCAAACCCCAATTCTTTTCATAGGCCATATCAAGGCAGTGATACAAAGTTTAATCAGTATAATATGTTTTAGTTAATGTTCTGTGATTTACGTAGTGGATAAGAACACGAATTTCTCTCCTGATTGAGTTTCTTGAGTTTCACTGTGTGCTATATTTTCTATGTGAGGTCCCAGTGTGTATTTAAATATGAGGTCCCATTGTGTATTTCAATATGAGGTCCCAGTGTGTATTTCAATATGAGGTTCCAGTGTGTGTTTCAATATGAGGTCCCAGTGTGTATTTCAGTATGAGGTCCCAGTGTGTGTTTCAATATGAGGTCCCAGTGTGTGTTTCAATATGAGGCCCCAGTGTGTATTTCAATATGAGGTCCAAGTGTGTATTTCAATATGAGGTCCCAGTATGTATTTTAATATGAGGTCCCAGTGTGTATTTCAATATGAGGTCCCAGTGTGTATTTTAATATGAGGTCCCAGGCGTGTATTTCAATATGAGGTCCCAGTGTGTATTTCAATATGAGGTCCCAGTGTGTATTTCAATATGAGGTCCCAGTGTGTATTTCAATATGAGGTCCCAGTGTGTATTTCAATATGAGGTCCCAGTGTGTATTTCAATATGAGGTCCCAGTGTGTATTTCAATATGAGGTCCCAGTGTGTATTTCAATATGAGGTCCCAGTGTGTATTTCAATATGAGGTCCCAGTGTGTATATCAATATGAGGTCCCAGTGTGTTTTTCAATATGAGGTCCCAGTGTGTATTTTAATATGAGGTCCCAGTGTGTTTTTCAATATGAGGTCCCAGTGTGTGTTTACAGGTTATGAACATATGTGTATTTCTATGTAGTAATTAAGAGGTATTATTACGTGATATCGAATTGTGTGTTTCTTTGATACGAGCTGTGATTGTTGCGTTGCAAGGACCTTTTATCGCGCTATTTTATAACCTTTGGTGTTTAGGTGTGTAATGGCTTATGGTGTGTTGCTATGATAGGACATCATGTGTGTTGCTATGATAAAACCATATAATACATATTCAACATTTTAATTCCTTAAATTTGGTGAGTTCCGTACGTTAATAGCTAAAATCTACGCGTTTACACTTAACAGAAAAACAATTGATCGGGTCATCTTGACAACAAACCTTTTAATTGTTTTTAAATGAATTCTGACATAATATCCATTTATCTAGATATCTGTCATGGTATTGTAAAGGGTCACTAGACTCATTTTCTAAAAAGTATACTAAAATGAAAATGAAATTAATTTTTTTGTTTTCAAAACAATTGAAGGATGATGTATCGAAAGTCTTTTTATAGTCATTATTTGGTGTGTTTTTTTGTTATCTTCTTTATTTGTTTAAGATATCATGTACAATTCTATCCTTCTGACTTTTATAAAACTTGTTTGTTAATTGGAAATTAATATGTCAGAAACTGTTTTTAATCTGTTAACAATCGTACCTGAACGTATATTTTATGCACCATTTAAAACTTGTAAAGGTCTGGTGGATTTCAATTAATGTCTTGGTTAGTTGTGTTTTGGTTTGCAGGTGATTATTACATTGTTTTATGTAACAAACATTGATCTTTAAGTTCAATCGTTCTATAGACTTTTAAATATTTTGAAAAAAAAACATACATCTTTCCAGAAAACTTTGAAAAAACAGTTTTCTAATCATTTGACTAAACCTTTTTGTATTGTTAGTTTAACGGTCACGTTCTCTTTTGCTCTGCTCAAAATACTAGATAATTATGCCGCTGAACGAATTAATGATGTACTTAACTTAATCAAATCAATTCACATGAAAGTTAGGCATGTTATTGTTTTATTAATGAAAATGTGGGTTATAAATTAAAACTGTTATTGTGTATACAAATTGTGTCCATATATTTGAGTTCATAATACCCGTTGTCATTTTTCGTAACGAGTTTTATTTTCAGCTTGCAAATTAAACATTTATATTCAAATCAAACAGACACATTTTGTTAAACAGTTGACAATGTACATCACATACTAATCCATTCACTTGTTAAATACAGCAATGCTGAATATGTTTTATTCCAAACCGCTGGTAAAGATTGGTGCCTTAATGTCTTGTTCAGAAAAGGATGAAAAAAATAAATAAAAAAATAACAAATTAATTTCATTGTCCGTCCTACTTTTGTATTTAAAAAGCGAGCAAGAATTAGAAATTTCAACATAAAATATAGCATAATGCACCATTAATTAAATAAACTTCCATTTACTACACGTCGTTCCACAATTATGCAAAAATAGGATCAATCAGTAGTCGAACAGTCGATTCTGCATACCGGTATATATATATTTCTGTTCAGCACAAATACATGTATTTGCCTCGAATATTCTTACCCGTTGGTTGCATTAGAATGAAAAACATTAATATGTGAATGGTGACGTGACAATCAAGATATCCGGTGACTAAATAATTTATCATTTTGTGGTGATTTCGTATATTTTGTGCATTTTTTTTGTTGTCAATTGTGAACGCTCCCTTTCAAACAATTGGTCACTCACCGTAAATAAAAAGCTACCGGAGGTTGCAAGTAATGTCTCCCCTGATAACTTCTGGTGTTTATCATGTGTCCAACATTAAATTATGAAAATATTCGAGTTTCAGTGATATAGTGTTTATATTATATATACTGTCTTCAATGTTGCTTCCATGGCATATAAATATAAACTAATTAAAAAGACATATTTTAAGGATCATTGTTATGAGAATGAAAAAAATTACGGAACTGTTTCCGCAATTATTCCTTTTTGTATTAATTGTAATTATTTGTGTCAAAAGAGCTTCTGATCTTCATGTATCTTGTAATTGCATTAATAATTCCTTGGAAAAATAAGTAGTTTGGATGGAAATTATATACTTTGCAAAACTCGTCATAACTGTAAAAGGTTAAAAATTCAATGCTGTGCTTCAAATCCCAAACAAAATGAATGCCCTTTTCAAACCATGATTGAAAAAACACACTTGTTTTATCAATTGTCATGTCTGGGTTATAGAATATTGGATTTTGGAGCAAAACATGATTTTTAGATGGTTCTTCTCTACAAAGTTTAACAGATCGTTAACACGCGACAACTCCATGTACACCTTGTTTATGAAGCATGCGCGTCTGGCGGGCTGATGGTATATAAGGACCTCATCTAGTATAACAGCTATTTGGAGGTCTAGGAAGAATATCTATTAAAATGGTAACTTTTGCTTTATTTTCGAAAATACTTCTTATTAGCTTGATAATGTCAATAGTTATTCGTATTCTTAATTATTGATAGAATTGTATAATATATAATGAAAACTGCAATTTAAATACTAAATTTTTTTGTGAAGCTTAAATGACAAAGAATAATGATATTAATGCAACAACATAAAATATTATGCATACAATTAACATCAGTTCTGCTAAATAAATTAGACACGTATTTTTAGTATTTTACTTGACTATCGACTTTGTAACCCGCGTATTATACTGCCAGGAAACCAGTAATGTCAGAAGCACTTGGACGTTCGCCCTGCTGTGTACACTTGCGGGTGGGGCTTGGGCGGGATGCTGCCTCCCGAAACAATTTTCCGCCAACCAGGCCATTATGAGGTCCACTGTCTCTCCATCAAGCTGGTCTCTCTGCCTTACCATAACGTCTGTACATATGCGCATCGCTCTGTGAAAAGGGGATTTAATGCATGTGCGTAAAGTGTCGTCCCAGATTTGCCTGTGCATTTCGCACAGGCTTATCAGGGACGACACTTTCCGACTTTACTGGATTTTTGCTAAAAAGAGACTTTCTTTAAACGAAAACAATCATCAAAGCGAAAACTGTCGTCCCTGGTTAGCTTGTGCGAATTGCACAGGCAAATCTGGGACAACACTTTACGCACATGACTTAAACCACTTTTTCACAGAGTGCGGCCTATATGTTTAATAGTTAGGACGTTTTTGATGTTGTTTTAGCTTCAGTATTTCAAAAGTCGTTTGTAGTATGGATTGGTTCGTCATTCGTTGTTATCGACTCAATATACGTAAGTAAATTGTGTATTCCAGACTACGAACGTCTACTGGTATGACGCAATAAACCAGAGGGAAGCGTTCGATCAAACCGTCATAGTAGACGGACAGCTGACGAAGATGAAGATCATTAAAGACTACAATGTCACGGTAAGACTGCACTGTCATGTATAGACAACAATGTCACGGCAAGACTGCACTGCTATGTATATAGTACAATGTCACGGTTAGACTGCACTGTCATGTATATAGAACAATGTCACGGTAAGCCTGCACTGCCACGTATATAGTACAATTTCACGGTAAGACTTTACTGTCACGTATATAGTACAATGTCACTGCAATACTTCACTGTCATTTATATAGTACAATGTAACGGTAAGACTGCACTGTCATGTATATAGTACAATGTCACGGCAAGACTTCACTGTCATGTATACAGTACAATGTCACGGCAAGACTGCACTGTCACGTATATAGACGACAATGTCACGGTAAGACTGCACTGCCATGTTAAGACGACAATGTCACGGCAAGACTGCACTGTAACATATAGATAACAATGTCACGGCAAGACGCCACTGTCACGTTAAGATAACAAGGTCACGGCAAGACTCCACTATCACGTATAGCTTACAGTGTCACGGCAAGACTCAACTGTCACGTATAGATTAAAAGGTCACGGCAAGATTCCACTGTAACGTATACATTACTAGGTCACGGCAAGACTCCACTGTCACGTGACGATAACAAGGTCACGGCAAGACTCCACGGGTTATATCGTCACGACAGGACTCCACCGTCACAAAAAGATAACAATGGCACGGCAAGACTCCACTGTCACGTTTAGAGTTCAATGTCACGGCAAGACTACACTGCCATGTACAAATTACAATGTCACTAAAAGACTCCACTGTCGCGTAAAGATTACAATGTCACGACATGACTCCTACGTCACGTATATTTTACAATGTCACGGCAACACTCCAATGTCACGTATATATTACAATGTCACGGCAAAACACCATTGTCACGTAAAGATAACAATGTCACGGCAAGACTCCACTGTCGCGTAAAGATTACAATGTCACGACAGGACTCCTACGTAACGTATAGATTACAATGTCATAGCAAGACTCCAATGTCGCGTATATATTACAATGCCACGGCAAGACACCACTGTCACTCAAAGATTACAATGTCACGGCAAGACACCACTGTCGCGTATAGATTACAACGTCACGGCAAGACTCCACTGTCGCCTATAGATTACAAGGTCACGGCAAGACTTCACTGTCACGTATATATTACAATGTTACGACAAGACTGCACTGTCACGTATAGATTACAATGTTACGGCAATACTCTACTGTCACTTATAAATTACAATGTCACGGCAAGACTCCACTGTAACGTATAGATTACAATGTCACGGCAATACTCTACTGTCCCGTAAAAATTGCATTGCAATGGCAAGACTCCACTGTCGTGTATAGATTACAATATCACAGCAAGACTCCACTGTCAGGTATCGATTAAAATGTCATGGCAAGACTCCACTGTCAAGTATAGATTACAATGTCATAGCAAGACTGCACTGTCAAGTATAAATTGCAATGTAACGGCAAGACGCCACTGTAACTTATAGATAACAAGGTCACGGCAAGACTCAACTGTCGCGTATAGATTACAATGTCACGTCAAGACTCCACAGTCGCGTAAAGATAACAAGGTTGCGGCAAGACTCCACTATCACGTACATATTGTTATGTCACGTCAAGACTCCACTGTCATGTATAGATTACACGGTTCCGGCAAGACTCCACTGTCAAGTATAGATTATTATGTCACGGCAAGACTGCACTGTTACGTACAGACTACAATGTCACGGCAAGACTCCACTGTTGCGTATAGATTACAAAGTCACGTCAAGACACCACTGTCGCGAAAAGATTTAGAGGTCACGACAAGACTCCAATGTCACTTATATATTACAAGGTCACGGAAAGACTCCACTGTCGCATATAGATTACAATGTCACGGCAAGACTCCACTGTCGCATATAGATTACAATGTCACGACAAGACTCCACTGTCACGTTTATATAAAAAGTCACGGCAAAATTCCACTGTCACGTTTATATAAAAAGTCACGGCAAGACACCACTGTCACGTTTATATAAAAAGTCACGGCAAGACTTTACTGTCACATATATATAACAAAGTCATGGATTCCACTGTTGCGTATAGATTACAATGTCACGGCAAGACTCCACTGTCGCGTAAAGATTACAAGGTCACGACAAGACTCCAATGTTACGTATAGATTACAATGTCACGGAAAGATTCCACTGTCGCATAGAGATTATAATTTGACGGCAAGACTCCACTGTCACGTATAGATTACAATATCACGGCAAGACTCCAATGTCGCATATTGATAACAATGTCCCGGCAAGACTCCACTGTCACGTTTATATAACAATGTCGCGGCAAGACTCCACTGTCACGTATAGATTACACTATCACGACAAGACTCCACTGTCACGTATAGATTACGAGGTCATGGCAAGACTCGACTTATACGTATAGATTACAATGTCACGGCAAGACTCCACTGTCACGTATAGATTACAATATCACGGCAAGACTCCACTGTCACGTATAGATTACGAGGTCATGGCAAAACTTGACTTTCACGTATAGATTACAATGGCACGGAAAGACTCCACTGTCAAGTTTCGATTACAAGGTCACGGCTAGTATCCACTGTCACGTATAGAGTACGATATCACGGCAAGACTCCACTGACATGTATAGATTACAAGGTTACGGCAAGACTGCACTGTCATGTATAGATTGCAATGTCACGGTAAGACTCCACTGCAACATATAGATTACAAGGTCACGGCAAGACTCCACAGTCACGTATAGATTACAAGATCACGACAAGACTCCACTGTAACGTATACATTACAAGGTCACGGAGAGATTGCACTGTCACGTATAGATAACAAGGTCACGGCAAGACTCCACTGTCACGTTTAGATTACAAGGTCACGGCAAGACTCCACTGTAACGTATACATTACAAGGTCACGGCAAGACTCTACTGTCACGTATTGATTACAAAGTCACGGAAGGACTCCACTGCAACGTATAGATTACAATGTCACGGCAAGACTCCACTGTCACGTATACTTATAATGTCACGGCAATACAATACTGCCACGTATAGATTATAATGTCACGGCAGGACTCCACTTCCACGTATTGATAACAATATCATGATAAGACTCGACTGTCACGTATAGATTACAATATCATGGCAAGACTCGACTGTCACGTATAGATTACAAGGTCACGGAAAGACTCCACTGTAACGTACACTTTACAAGGTCACGGAAAAACTCCACTGTCACGTATAGATTACAAAGTCACGGCAGGACTCCACTGCAACGTATAGATTACAATGTCACGGCAAGACTCCACTGTCACGTATACTTACAATGTCACGGCAATACAATACTTCCACGTAAAGATTATAATGTCACGGCAGGACTCCACTTCCACGTATAGATTACAATACCATGATAAGACTCGACTGTCACGTATAGATAACAATATCATGGCAAGACTCGACTGTCACGTATAGATTACGAGGTCATGGCAAGACTCGACTGTCACGTATAGATTGCAATGTTACGGCAAGACTGCACTGTCACGTATATATTACAATGTCACGGCAAGACTGCACTGTCACGTATTGATTACAATTTCACGGCAAGATTCCACTGACACGTATAAATTACAATATTATGGCCAAACTCCACTGTCATGTATAGATTACAATGTCAAAGTAAAATTAAAATTTAGCGGTTAAAAGAAATAAAAAATGCACTCAATATTCTTCTCCATTGATAATGCTACGGTAAGTATTCGATTTGACGGTCAGACTATAACGTTTAGTTTATAGTATTATGTCAAGGAAACACTGCAATGTAAAGTAAATTTATCGTGTAATATAATAATGTTTGGTTTTTTACAAGATCAAGGTAAGACTATTGTACCAAGGTAATATCACAATGTCTATATAAGTAAATACTGCCACAGAAATACCATACGTCATGGTTACATTAAAACGTTATGATAAAACTCCAAGATAAATATGCAATTAGTACGTCACGCTCCTGCATATGCATTAAGGAAACAATCATATCGTCACTATAAGACTGACACGTGACGGTAAAACTAGTATGTCACGGTCAGAGTACAATGTTACGGTAAAGTTACACCATGACTACAGTGATAATGTTACTTACAAAATCCTAGCTAAATAAATTTGAGACGCGTTATGTGAAAATGGATCCTATGCCATATGCGGCCATTGTAGCACCAGACAAGCCCGTGCATTCTGGTATTCTAGTCAGTAGCTACGTTGTCCGCTATAGATTCACGCAAGGTTTCGTGGTTTCACTAGCGGTTAGGGAAGCCCAATATCAGACTGGCCGCGTATGGCATTAGACCCATTTACGCATGGTGCGGCTCATTTATTGTTACACGTATTTTAAAAGCACATGCAATATTCTTTATTTTGAAATAGGAATATCAAGGAATTGCAATAAAATATCACGTTCCAAACTTTATGTTTTAAGAAAACCAAGTACGAGATTTCAGCAGACGGAACCTGCAGCAAGACTCCTTTGGATGCCTTCAAGGAGGGTTGTATACCAGGTAGGACAGTGTTATAAAATGGGTTTAGTCAATAACAGTATTTAATTTCTTCCAAATGCATACTTGCGTATAAATGTGTTGACGTATATGTCCGTGTGCAATGAATTTATGCAAGTGCACTTGTAAATTCTCCCAAAAGCCCTTCGTCCTAAAGATGTTTTCGTTTATTTATGAGGGTGATTGCAAGATACAGTAGAGACTCCGTTCAAGAGGAAACGTTAAGTCGTTCTATGCCTGTTGTCAAGTACCAAGCACAATTACCATCGAATTAACGTATCGTGAGCAGGACGAAATGGTAGGCCATGGTACGCTGTATTGTGAACTCATAGCGTTACAACTTAACTGTCAGAAACAGTTAAATAATAACGTTTATTCGTGTTTTTTTTTCCAGACAACCAGACTGCGATCATCTCCTCAAAAATCGGCCTCTCCACTTCCGGTATACCGGTCGAGATGTTCAAAAATGGCGCAGGTAACACGACTTCGTACCTAACCATCGTCCCTGAAGATTGCTACCCGATGGTTGAGGTCTCCGCCTTGCCGACTGGGCGTGAGTCACTATTTATATTATGTTCAATAGTAAGATATACAATCAAACCAGCCTCAGCGACCACCTTTTAATAACGACCACCTGCCCATGACGACCCCATCGATTTCCTCCCGAACGATTTCACTATATATATAGTGTGTCTGTGTTCCAAAAGAAATGTGAAGGGGCTGTTGAAGACAAAATTACTAGGGTCTTATTTTGTTTTAGCCGTCCTTATCCGAGCGGAAACAATGTCCCTAATGAAAAAAGTACCTTTTCAGGATAGAGAGAAAGATATAGGGATTTAATGCCCGATAATTTTCAAAATTTTATTTCTTAGCATTAAATAAAGCATAATATCAAATATGGAAATTACATACTGCGTGTTCTTGCCACATACAAAATGTACCATGATAATGATATTATGTATGCGCGCGTTATCAATCACCACCACCCCCTTGCACTAAGTGCTGGTTAACTAGCTTACCCAGGAAAGTGTGTCAAGTTAGCTGACCGCCCCAATATTACTGAAATACTGATTAAAACAGCGAACGATCCACATTCAAAACATATATCGCTATTTGCTTTATCGTGGGCTGGTTAACCCATTTATGCCTAGTGGACTCTCCCACCCTTCTAAATTGGATCAATTTATTTCCAAAATTAGGGATGTCTAGTATATTTATTTCTATATTTAGAATATTTTTACAGAAATTCCTTTAAGCAAACAGCGCAGATCCTGGTGATACGCCGCATCATGCCGCGTCTCATCTGGGTCTACGCTGTTTGCCAATGCATTTTTTCTCGACGCTAGGCATAAATAGGTTTACCAACATGTATATAAACACTTTACTGTATATAACGCATAACGTAATGTCATTCGTATTTTGCAGCCTCCCTATACATGCAAATGCTGCAGTTCCACAACTTCACGCTGGGGATACAGGTCCCCTCGGTGTTCACCATTCCCGAAAACTGTACGGCGACCATCATCCCAGTTAAATAGATACGTTTCCGAAAGCTGCTAGGCGACCGTCATCCGAGGGAAATAAATAGTCCATTCAATAATAACTTGAAACAATGAACACACTCCAAGTGGCTGAATTGTACCTAATTTGTTAATCTATGAACATTATAAATTGTGTTGTTCTTTATTATTTTATGAAAACATCACTATCCTGAGTGTGGGTTCCATAGGTTGAAGTAAAAAACGAATTAACGTTATTTGAAAGTGTATCAACTGAATAAAAATTACTTAGTAGTAGTAGTATTAGTAGTAGTATTAGTAGTATTAGTAGTAGTAGTAGTAGTAGAAGTAGTAGTAGTAGTATTAGTAGTAGTAGTAGTAGTAGTAGTAGTAGTAGTAGTAGTAGTAGTAGTAGTAGTAGTAGTAGTAGTAGTAGTAGTAGTAGTA
>VMBQ01002878.1:65379-82276 GCA_007657795.1 Dreissena rostriformis | reverse complement strand
CTACTACTACTACTACTACTACTACTACTACTACTACTACTACTACTACTACTACTACTACTACTACTACTACTACTACTACTACTACTACTACTACTACTACTACTTCTACTGCTGCTACTTCCACTACTACAACTACTACTCAAAATTAAAACTTGAAGTAATTAACATTTTTATTATACATGACAAAATTGTCACTCTTCGCGTAGCTAGAGGACTTTAATATATTCACATCAAACAAAAAAGTTTGATAAGGTTAAGGCAGTTAATAGTAATGTAGTTATTCAGTCATTAAAAAGAAAAACATCAATGAGAAATATTGTTTGAATCTACATTGCCCTAAGGTTTTAAAAGGATTGAAGTTGTTTATCTTAAATATTCCATGTACATGAAATACTGTGAACTACCCCAAAGCAAAACTGTTAAATGTTTTTCAACCACATATTGACATCTTCTGATATCAACACGTATACAGATTGTATGTTGCTTAGTTCATACACATGTACAAGCCTTTCCCTTTTGATTTTTAGGCACAGCAACAAACTGCGAAAAGTTGGAATTTAACACTACTTCAGAGCTACTATTAAACCATACAAATTTCTTTTATTATCTTTATTTTTCTTTTATATATTCCTTAAAATCCACAAACACTATAGGTCCGTTACATCACAGCTCTCAGGGTCCACGGATCCGGATATAACTTGTCAGGTAATTCGTGTAAATTTATATGCATTAGCAGATTTAAATTATCTCAAAACAGGTTATTTATTTAACTTTGTTGTTCTTGCATCAAGTGCCCATAATTATGTTGGATATTTTTATATCAAATAGTTTTAAAGTATTTTCCGATGTAAATAAATAAAGTTCTAATCCATGACGCATTGCTAAATTATATTGTTAAATTGTGTGGACCATTACTTTAAACCTTTTTATTTTCGCTCGATTGCATCGAAAGCCTTAGGCTTATTTGAAATGCTCTCGAGTCCGTTTCCTGGGACTAGAACCAGTACTTGGTGTCTTTGTGGGAGATTTAAAAAACGCTTTCACTGTGGGGATCGAACTCGTGACCTCCCGATCGTTAGGCGGACACCACATCCACTATACCACGGCGACCTGTGTGGACCATTGGTCAGTTCATCAGACACAACACATACATCATAGTGCAATGTGTCCTTGGTCAGCAGAAGTATGACCTACTGGACCACATCACAGTAGGCTCTAGCTCAGACAGAACGCATACAACATAGTGGAAAGTAACCTGGGTCAGCAGAAGTATAACCTGCTGGACCACATCACAGTAGGCTTTAGTTCAAACAGAACACACACATCATACTGGACAGTGTCCTGGCTCAGAAGAAGTATGACTTGCTGGACCATATCACGGTTGTCTCTGGTTCAAACATAGCACACACATCATAGAGGACAGTGTCCAGGATAAGCAGAGGTATGACCTACTATACCGCATCACAGTGGGCTCTGGTCTAATCAGAACACGCACATCATAGTGGACAGTGGCCTGTGTCAGCAGAAGTATCTTTTGCACCATATCACGGTTGGCTCAAGTTCAACCGGAACACATACATAATAGTGGACAGTTTCCTGGGTCTGAAGAAGTTTGACCCGCTGGACCACATCATGGTTGGCTCTAGTTCAAACAAAACATACACATCATAGTGAATAAATTTCTGAGTCATCAGAAGTATGACCCGATTGACCACATCATGGTTGGCTCTAGTTTAAACAGAACACACCAAACATATTGGACAGTGTCCTGGGTCAGCAAAAGAATGACCTTCTGGACCATGGTAGGCTCTAGTTCATACAGAACACGCACATCATAGTGGACAGAGTCCTGTGTCAGCAGAAGTACGAAATGCTGGACCACGGTAGGCTCTAGTTTAAACAAAACACACACATCTTAGAGGAAAGTGTCCTTGGTCAGCATAATTATGACTTTCTAAACAAGGTAGGCCCTAGTTCAATCCGAACACACACATCATAGTGGACAATGTCCTGGGCCAGGAGAAGTATGACCTGCTGGATCATAGTAGGATCTAGTTCAAACAGAACACACAAATCATAGTAGACAGTGTTCTGGGTCACAAGAAGTATGCCTGTCTGGACCACATCATTGTTAGCTCTAGTTCAAACAGAACACATACATCATAGCGGACAGTGTGAAGGGTCAACAGAAGTATGACCTGCTTCACCACGGTCGGCTGTAGATCAAACAGAACACACACATCATAATGGACAGTGTCATGCATCAGCAGAAGTATGAGCTGCTGGACCATGGTAGGCGTTAGTTCAAACAGAACACACACATCATGGTGGACAGTGTTCTGAGTCAGAAAAAGTATGACTTTCTGGACCACATCATGGTAGGCTATAGTTCCAAAAGAACACACACACATCATAGTGGACAGTGTTATGGGTCAGAAGAAGTTAAAGTATGATTTTCTAGACATCATCATCGTAGGCTCTAGTTAAAAAAGAAGACAAATCATAGTGGGCAGTGTCCTTGGTCAGCAAAAGTATGACCTACTGGACCACATCATTGTAGGCTCTAGTTCAATTACGGTAGGTTCTAGTTAAAATGAAACACACACATCATAGTAAAAAAGTGTCCTGGGTCAGCAGAACTATGATCTGCTGAACCACATCACGGTAGGCTTTAGTTTAAACAGAACACCCACATCATAGTCGACAGTGTCCTGGGTCAGCAGTAGTATAACCTGCTGGGCCATATCATTGTAGGCTCTAGTTCAAACACGATAGGTTCTATTTAACATGGAACACACATATCATAATTCAACCATAGCACACCCATAATAGTGGACAGTGTACTGTGTCAGCAGAAGTATGACCTGCTGAACCACATTATTGTAGGCTCTGGTTCAAACAGAACACATACATCATAGTGGACAGTGTCCCGGGTCAGCAGAAGTATGACCTACTGGACCACATCACAGTCGGCTCTTGTTCAAACAGAAACGTGAACAGTGGCCTGGGTCAGCAGAAGTTTGACCGTCTGGACCACGATAGATTCTAGTTCAAAAAGAACACACACATCATAGTGGCCAGTGCCTTGGGTCAAAAGAAGTATGAGCTGCTAGACCACATCACAGTAGGCTCCTGTTCAAACAGAAAACACGAGTCATAGTGGACAGTGTCCTGTGTCAGCTGAAGTATGACCTGCTGGACCATAACACGGTAGGCTCTAGTTTAAACAGAACACATACATCTAAGTGAACAGTGTCCTGCGTCAGCCGACGTATGACCTACTGAACCACATCACGGTAGGCTTTAGTTTAAACAGAACACATACATCACAGTGGACAGTGTCCTGCGTCAGCCAAAGTATGACCTGCAGGACTACATCAAGTTAGGCTTTAGTTCTTACAGAACACATAACAGTGGACAATACCCCGGGTCAGCAGAAGGTTGAACTGCTGGACCACATTAGGAGCTTGTAAAACAGAACACATTCATCACAGTGGACAGTGTCCTGCGTCAGCCGAGGTATGACACATCATAGCGGACAGTGTTCTTGGTCGGTAAAAGTATGATCTGCTGAAAAACACGGTTGGCTCTAGTTCGAAAGTACACACGCATTTAAGTGGACATTGTCCTTGGTCATCAGAGGTATGACCTGCTGGACCACATCACGGTTGGCTATAGTTCAAACAGAGCAAATACGTCATAGTGGGCAGTGTCTTGGGACATCAGAAGTATGACCTGCCTGTCCACACCACATTAGGGTCTTGTTCATACAGAACACACACATCATAGTGAAAGACTTCGTGGATCAGCAGAAGTATAACCTAATGCGGCACGGTAGGCTCTAGTTCATACAGAACACACACACACATAATAGTGGACAGCGTCCTGGGTTAGCAGAAGTATGATCTACAGGACCACATCACGGTAGGCTCTAGGGCAAACAGAACACACACATCATAGTGGAAAGTGTCCTGTGTCAGCAGAAGTATAACCTGCTGTACCAAGATAGGCTCAAGTTCAACCAAAACAAACACATCATAGTGGAAAATGTCCAAGGTGAGCAGAAGTATGACTAACTGGACCACATCACAGTCGGCTCTAGTTAAACATAACGCACACATTATATTTGACACTGTCCGGGGTCAGCAGAAATATTTCCTGCTGGACCACATCACAGTAGGCTCTAGTTCAAACAGAACATGCACATTATAGTGGACAGTTTTCTTGGTCAGCAAAGTATGACTTGCTGGACCACATCACGGTTTTCACCAGTTGTAATATAACACACAGATCATAGTGGACAGTGCCCTGGGCAGAAGTGTAGCCTGCTGGACCACTTTACAGAAGGCTCTAGTTAAAAAAGAACACAAATCACAGTGTCCTGGGTCAGCAGAAGTATAATCTTCTGGATCATGATAGGCCCTAGTTCAACCAAAACACACACTCATTGTGGACATTGTCCTGGATCTGCAGAAATATGACCTGCTGAACCACATCATAGTAGGCTCTAGTTTAAACAGAACACATTTCCACAGTGGACAGTGTCCTGCTTCAGCCGAAGTATGACCCGCAGGACTACATCACGATAGGCTTTAATTATAACAGAACACATACATAACACTGGACAATGCCCCGGGTCAGCCGAAGTATGACCTGCTGGACCACAGTAGGATCTAGTTAAAACAGAACTCACACATCAGAGGGGACAGTGTCCTGCGTCAGCCGAGGTATGACCTGCTTGACCACATCATGGAAGGCTCTAGTGAAAACAGAACACATACATCATAGTAGACAGTGTTGTGGGTCGGTAGAAGTATGAACTACTGAAAAACGGTAGTCTCTAGTTCAAACAGAACAAACGCATCAAATTCAATACAAACAAAGCACATACGTCATAGTGGGCAGGTTCCTGGGTCAGCAGAATTATGACATGCCTGTCCACACCACGTTAGGCTTTAGTTAATACAGAACACACACATTATAGTGGAAGTCGTCGTGGGTCAGCAGCAATTTCACCTGATGCGACACGGTAGGCTCAAGTTCATACAGAACACACACACACTTACATTATAGTGGACAACGTCCTGGGTCAGTAGAAGTATGACATGTTGGACCACATAACCGTTGTTACTAGTTCAAACAGAACCCACACATCATAGTCAACTGGGTCAGCATAAGTATGACCTGCTGGACCACATCACGGTAGGCTCTATTTGAAATATAACACCCACCACACAGTGTACATTGTCCTGGGTCAGCAGAAGTATGACCTGCTGGACCACATCACAGTAGGGACTAGTTTACACATAACACACACATTATAGTGGACAATGTCCGGCGTCAGTAGAATTATAACCTGCTCGACCACAGCACAGTATGCTATAGTTCAAACAGAACACACTCATCTTAGTGGACAATGCCCCGGGTAAGCAGACGTATGACTTCCTGGACCACATCACAGTTCTCAAGTTCAAACAAAACACACATATCAGAGTGGGCAGTGCCTCGGGTCAGCAGAAGTATGATCTACTGGACAACATCACAGTCGGCTCTAGTTCAAACAGAACACACACAAGATAGAGGACAGTGTCCTGGGTGAGCATAAGTATGACCTGTTGGATAATTGAAACATAACACCCACCTCACAGTGTACAATGTCCTGGGTCAGCAGAAGTATGCCCTGCTGGACCACATCACAGTAGTGACTAGTTCAAATTAGAACACACACATTATAGCGGACAGTGTCCTGCGTAAGTAGTTGTATGACCTGCTCGACCACAGCACAGTATTATATAGTTCAAACAGAACACACATATCATAGTGGGCAGTGTTCTGGGTTAGCAGACGTATGACTTGCTGGACCACATCACAGTAGGCTCTAGTTCAAACAGAACACACATTATCATAGTTGACAGTGCCCTGGGTCAGCAGAAGTATGACCTGCTGGACCACATCACAGCACGGAAGGCTCTAGCTGAAACATAACACCCACCTCACAGTGTATTGTATCCTGGGTCAGCAGAAGTATGACCTGCTGGACCACATCAGAGTAGGGACTAGTTCAAGCAGAACACACACATTATAGTGGACAATGTCCTGCGTCAGTAGAAGTATGACCTGCTCGACCACAGCACAGTATTATATAGTTCAAACAAAACACCCATATCATAGTGAACAGTGTCCTGGGTCAGCAGACTTATGACTTGCTGGACCACATCACTGTAGGCTCTAGTTCAACCAGAACACACAAAAGATAGAGGACAGTGTCCTGGGTGAGCATAAATATGACCTGCTGGACCACATCATGGAAGGATTTAGTTCAAACAAAACACACATACCATAGTGGACAGTACCCCGGGTTAGCAGAAGTATAAACTACTGGACCACATCACAGTCGGCTCTAGTGCTAACAGAATACACAAAAGATAGAGGACAGTGTCCTGGGTGAGCATACATATGACCTGCTGGACCACATCATGGAATGATTTAGTTAAAACACAACACACATATCAAAGTGGACAGTGTGCCGTGTCATCAAAAGTATGACCTGCTGAACCAGGTCATGGTAAGCTCTAGTTTAAACAAACATATTTATAATATTGAACAGTTTGCCCGGTCAGCAAAAGTGTGATCTGCTGGACCACAATAGGCTTAAGTTCAACCGGAACACATACCTCATATTGGGCAGTGTTCCGGGTTAGCAGTAGTTTTACCTTCTGGACCACACTACAGTCGGCTGTAGTTAAAACAGAACATAAATTTCATAGTGGGCATTGTCCGGGGTCAGCATAAGTATGACCTGCTGCATTATCACAGACTCTAGTTCATACATAACACACACATCAAAGTAGACTGTGTCCTTGGTCAGCAGACGTATGACCTTCTGTATTATATCACAGTTGGCTCTAGTTAAAACAGAACACACACATCATAGTGAACAGTGTCCTGTGTCAGCATAAGTATGACCTGCTGGACGACAGTAGGCTCTAGTTCAGACAGAGCACACACATAATAATAATACATAATTATAAGTGGACTTTGTCATGGGTCAGCAGAAGTATGACTTTCTGTACCGCATCACGGTATGCTCTGGTTCAAACAGAACATAAACATCCTATTAAACAGTGTCCCGCATCAGCAGTAGTATGACCTGCTGACCATATCACAGTCGGCTTAAGTTCAAACAAAACACAAACATCAAACTTGACAGTAAACCTAAATATGACGTGCTGGACAACATAACAGTAAGCTCTAGTTAAGCCAGAACAAACACATCCTAGTGGACTGTGTCCTGGGTCAGCAGAAGTATGACCTTCTGTATTACATCACAGTTGGCTCTAGTTCAAACAGAACAAACACATCATATTGGACAGTGTCCGTGGTCAGCATAAGTATGACCTGCTTGACCTCAACACAGTTGGCTCTAGTTCAAACAGAACACACACAACATAGTGGGCAGTGTCCTTGGTCAGCAGAAGTATGACCTGCTTGACCATATCACAGTTGGCTCTTGTTCAAACAGAACACATACAACATAGTGGAAAGTGTCCTGGGTCAGCAGAGGTATGACATGCTGTACTAAATTAGGCTTTAGTTCAAACAGAACAAACACACCATAGTGGGTAGTGTCCTGGGTCAGCAGAGGTATGACCTGCTGTACTACGACAGGCTGTTGTTCAAACAGAGCATACACATATTAGTGGACTTTGTCCTGGGTCAGCAGAAGTATGACTTGCTGGGCCACATCGCAGTATGCTCTACTTCAAACAGAACATACACATATTAGTGAACAGTGTCCTTGGTCAGCAACGGTATGACCCGATGGACCATACCATGGTAGACTCTAGTTTAAACAGAACACACATATCATAGTGGACAGTGTCCTGGGTCAGCAGAAGTATGACCTGCTGGTCCACATTATCGTAGGAACGAGTTCAAACGGAACACACACATATTGATGGAGATTGTCCTGGGTCATTAGAAGTATGACCTGATGAACCACATCACAGTTGGCTCTAGTTCAAACAAAACACAAACAGCATAGTTTACCGTGTCCTTGGACAGCAAAAGTATGACCTTCTGAACCATATCACGGTAGGTTCTAGTTTACACAGAACTTACACATCATATTGGACAGTTTCCAGAGTCGACATAAGTATGACCTGCTGGACCACATCGTGGTAGGCTTTAGTTAAAACAGAAAACGTATATCATATCGGACAGTGTCTTTGGTCAGCAGAAGTGTGACCTGCTGGACCCTATGACAGTTGGCTCTAGTTCAAACAGAACAAACACATCATAGAAGACAGTGTTCTGGGTCAGAAGAAGAAGGACCTGCTGAACAACATTACGGATTTGGGTCACAGAAGTATGCCCTGCTGGACGACGGTAGGCTCTACTTCAAACAGGACACACGTCATAGAGAACAGTGTCCTGGGTCAGCAGAATATTACCTGCTGGACCACATCACAGTTTTTTCTAGTTCAAAAAGGAAATACATCATAGTGAACCGTATCCTGGGTCAGCAGAGGTATGACCTACGGGACCACAGTAGCCTCTAGTTCAAACAGAACACTATCATGATAGTGGACAGTTTCGTGCGTCAGCCGAAATATGACCTGCTGGACAACATCACGGTAGACTCTAGTTCAAACAGAACACACATAGCATAGTGGACAGTGTCCTGGGTCAGAAGAAGGATGACCTGCTGGAACATGGTAGGTTCTAGTTGAAACAGAACACACACATCATAGTGAACGTTTCCCTTGGCCAGCAAAAGTATGACCTGCTAGACCATTGTAGGTTCTAGTTTCAAACAGAACACACACATCATAGAAGACAGTACCGTAGGTTAGCAGAAGTATGACATGCTGGAAACTGTTAGGTTCAAATTCAAACAGAACACACACATCATTATGGGCAGTATCAATCAGCAGAAGTATGACCTGCTGGGCATCATCACAGTAGGCTTTAGTTACTTAGCAGAACACACCCATCATAGTTGACAGTGTTCTGGGTAAGCCGAAGTATGACCTGCTGGACCAGACTATAGTAGGCTTTAGTTCAAACAGAACACAGATATCATATTGATCGGTGTCCTGAGTCAGCCGAAGTATAACCTGCTGGCCCACATCACGGTAGGCTCTAGTTGAAACAGAACACACACATCATATTGGATAGTGTCCTGGGTCAGCAGAAGTATGACCTGCTGGAACCCTTCATGGAATTCTCTAGTTCTAAAATTCTTAAAAAATACATACATCATATTGGACAGTGGACTGTTTTAGTAGAAGTATGACCTGCTGGACCACGATAGGCTCTAGTTTCAAACAGAACACACACATCATAGTGGACAGTGTCCTGGGTCAACAGAAGTATGACCTGCAGGAGCACATCACAGTAGTCTCTTGTACAAACAAAACACACTCATCATAGTTGACAGTGTCCTGTGTCAGCAGAAGTTTGACCTGCTGGACCACATCATGGTAGGCGTTAGTTCAAACAGAACACATACATCATAGTGGACAATGCAACTTGGTAAGCAGAAGTATGACTAGATGGAACACATCACATAAGGCTCTAATTCAAGCAGAACAAACTCATCACAGTGGACAGTGTCCTGCGTCAGCCGAAGTATGACCTGATAGCCACATCACGGACAACTCTAGTTCAAACAGAACACACATCATAGTCGACAGTGTCCTATGTAATCAGAAGTATGACATGCTGGCCCACATCACTGTAGGCTCTAGTTCAAAAGGAACACACACATCATAGTAGACAGTGTCCTTGGTCAGCAAAAGTATGGCCTGCTTGAACACATCACAGTAGGCTCTAGTTGAAACACAATACACACATCATAGTGGACAGTGTGCTGGTTCAGTAGAAATATGACCTGCTGGACCTCATCACAGTTGGCTATAGTTCAAACATAACACATACATGAAAGTGGACAGTGTCCTGGGTCAGCAGAATACTGACCTGCTGGACCACATCACGGTAAGGCTCTTGTTCAAACAGAACACACTCGTAATAGTAGACAGTGTCCACGGTCAGCAGAAGTATGGCCTGCTTGAACACTTCACAGTAGGCTCTAGTTCAAACAGAACACGCTTATCATAAAATACAGTATCGTGGGTCAGCAGACGTATGGCCTGCTGGAATACCTCACTTTAGGCTCTAGTTCAACATAAAACACATCAAAACAGTGTCGTGGGTCAGAAGAAGTATGACCTGCTGGACCACATCACAGTATGCTCTAGTTCAAACAGAACACATACATCATAGTGAACAGTGTCCTCTGTCACCAGAAATATGACATGCTGGAACACGGTAGACTTTAGTTCAAACAGAACACACATATCGAAGTGGAAAGTGTCCTCTGTCACAAGAAGTATGACCTGCTGGACCACATCACGGTACACTCTTATTAAAACAGAACACACACATCATAGTTGTCATTGTCGTGGGTAAGCAGAAGTATGACCTACTTGACCACATCACGGTATACTCTAGTTCAAACAGAATACACAGTATACAGCGTCCAGGGTCAGCATAATTATGCCCTACTTGACCAGATCACGGTAAGCTCTAGTGCAAACAGAACCCACACATTATAGTGGACTGTGTCCTTAGTCAACAGCAGTATCTGCTTTACCACGGTAGGCTCTAGTTCAAACAGAACACACACATCAAAGTTGATAGTGTCCTCTGTCACCAGAAGAATGACCTGCTGGACCACATGGAATTGCATCATCCTGTTATCCATATATGCACTAATAATAAGTTTAAATTAAATCGGCGTAAGCAATTTCGAGATATATTCCAGACGCAAAAGTGCTCCGGACAGAAGGAAGTGTGCATGGACGGACAATGCAAAAACTGTATCTCTCCGCCTACGGTGTAAGTGTTAATTGTATATAAACCATGTTTTATCTGTTTATTTTCTTCAGTAGATCAACGAGAATTGGCTGAATGGGCGGTACTGGATCAAACGGTTTACAGTGTGAAAAACAACTTTGAAATAGGGTTACATTGACTGAACATTTCTCATTAAAAATTGAATAACACATTGATAAACTGAGTGTTCTAGATCATTTCAGTGTAAGTTTATTGTTCAAAAACACGTCTTCGGCATTCGTGATTTCACAAATCCTTTTGGTTGCCTAGTCGATTAGATTATATTAAAAAGCTCTCATCCCAAACATGTTAAATGCTTGCCTTAGATGTATCATTTGTTTAAACTATGTATAACCAATATATTGGTAGCCCCAAGAAAAACCAACATATTATCGTGTTATTATTTGTTACAACACCACAATGTGGTTTGATTGTATTAATAACTTCTTTTACTGTTTGCAATTATGAGGCATTTTTGCAGTGTGTATATCGATTGTACACTTCTATTTGTGAAGTACGTTAATCGATTATACACTGTGTTTCTGCTTGTCCTAAAATAAGAAAAAAAATATTGTTATCATCACAAATATATATTAAAACCTAATACACTGAGTATTGTTCGAATAATCTAGATTAGCTGGCCTTTGCTAATACACAGGCTACATTATATGAGCCGCGGCATGCGAGACTGGGCCTTGTACCATATGCGGCAAACGTTGCTTCAGACATTGCCTGCGCAATCGCATGGTCTGCAGGAGCTACCCTGTGAAGAACAACGTTACGCAAGGTTTCGTGGTCTCAATAGTGGACAGGGTAGCTCCGGGCCAAACTTCGTGATTTCGCATGCTTGTCTGGAAATACGCTGGCCGCCTATAGCATTATACCTGTTTTCGCATAACGCTGCTTGTATCATTCTGATTGAGTCATTCTATGTATGATTTAAACTTTCAATAATCGATTTAATAAGAAAGGTAGAACGAAGAAGAATTTTATCTGATTTGTTAAAACCACCGCATTTTAAAAGTTATATTATAGGTATTGCTTAAATTAGTTTCAATTGCATATAACTGCGTCCTGCAATTACTTCATTAATTACTATGCTTGACACAAACTTAAAACAACCAATTATTTTAATCGGCAATGGTATGTTATTTACCATAACTTTCGTAATAACTATCAATCAATCATTGACGTCAATACATTCCAAAGCCAAAGGATTGGTACTTTCAAAGCCGTTATTCTATGTCTTACGGCAAATTCAATTGCGCTCTGGGGTGTTTTTCGATGTAATACATTTAACCGATTTCCTTCAGGTGTTTGTCCGCTGATTATATATACCATCACAGTTCGATCACAGTTGTACAGTAGAAGATTACAATGGCTGGCGGACGGACGTTCGTTGCAAGCTGGCTTTTTATAAACCTTCTTGCTGCGTTGTGGATAAAGACTGTCTTTGCAGGTAAATGTAATTATTTATTTATTTAGTTAGTTATTTATTTAGTTATTTAGTCATTTAGTTATTTATTTTATTTAGTTTATTTATGGACAACATTCTTAACGTCAGACACCAATATGTGGGAGCAGTGGTCTAATGGTAGGACGCTGGCTTAGGGATCGAGAGGTCCCGGGTTCGAATCCCGCCCCGACCACTGTAATTTCCTTGAGCAAGAAATTTGTCCCACATCTGCTCCTCTCCACCCAGGTGTATAAATGGGTACCTGTGAGGGAAATAAGCCAATGTGCCGTGGCTGCCTGGTGCGCCATATGTAAACGGACAACTTAGATCCCAGTGATCGGGGGGTTGATTGTGAAGTCGGCTGAATATGTATATAGAAGCAGACTATAAACCGCACCTTTTAATATGGAGACGAACATCTTTTCAATGTAAATTATGTGAAAATATTTTTTTAATTGTTGTGTTTATCAACAAAAGACATATCGCATTAAAATAATACATGGTTTCAGCTTTCTTTACAAATGTAAAATATTGCATATGTGTGGATTTAGTTTCCAAGAACACTCACACACAAAATTAATCATGTAAAGGCAAACGTCAGTAGTAAACAAACTAATATGCAATTTTTTACAAGTAAGTTTTAAATTATTGGGCAAATAATCTTCCGATTAAAGGTCTTGCATATTCATGTTGATACAATATCATATTACTAATAAAATGAGTCGCGTTAACGATTATGTAGAAAAAAATGAATCGACCAACGTAATTAGTCGATGTAAACCTGTCTAACGTCAGTTGTGAAAAATAATAATGTTGATTTTTTCAGGTTTTTTTTGCGGTTGCTTTTGTTTTTCTTATATTTATTTAACTAAATATATATTGAATATAAGAAAGGTTTGTTTTGAGGCAACAATACGTGAGTTGTTTGTTTACTGTTTACTGTTTACTGTTCAGAATGACAAAGACAAGTTCAGACTTGAGTAAGTGCCGAAAATAAGGAAAACAAAACCAAACGACATGCGAATGAAACGTCTGTCTAAGTGGCATTCGTAAAAGTAAAGACACCCATAAACTTATTCAAACGATGATTTTCTCAAAAACAAAAAATCACTATTGATTTTCTGTTTCGTTTTCGTTCATGAGTTTACTGTTTCTGCTTAAAACTTAAAAAACGTTTTGAACGGTGAAGTAAGTTGACGGAAAAGTGTTGACGCCTTGGGAATGGAAATCACCTTGTGAATTTAAATTAAAGCCTCACTATGTGTAAGTAAATTGATGTTTTAACACAAGACTATTTATTGGGATCAAACGCTTCTATTTTTTGATGTATCATAATTCTTTAAAAATATATATTCACTTATTTTAGAAATTACTTATCCAAATTACATACAATTAATAATACCCTCAGTTTTCATATTACAATAATGAAAAGATCACGGCAACAATCACAAGTAGATACAGCAAAACAGCACTTATATCATACATAATAATAACATATCTTAATTGCACAATTATGATATTCAATTAGTCACTTTGGTTTAACGGAGCTCGAAAATAATGACACACACAATGCATCGTTGAAAACTCTTAACATACACGTTTTAATAGTATAACGCACTTGACAATCGTGTTTTGTATATAACAAACAAACACCACAACTGGAACAAATTAGCGGTTAATATGCACATACCTTAAATGCTTTAAAAATAGTAAATTTGTCTAAAATACAATGAATGGATGCAGAAATTAGAAAGAACAATACAACAGGGTAAAAAGCTACAATGTAAAACGATTTGCTGAATTGTATTTGCTTATGAACATGTGATCGATGTTTGACAAATGTGTACACACGTGTGATTATTTCTTGCAAACAAGTATCGTTAGCAAATTTTATCTTCTGACAAAATAAGGTTGACCATCAAATTTCAATGCGTTAATGAAGAAAGATTTCTGATAAAAATTGTATAGTTTGTGTAAAATATCGATGCAGAATTTTCAAACTGTCTAAATTTTCAGAATTTTTCAAAACCTAAAATAAATTCTTATACACTATTTTATGTAAGCAAAGAAAGCTGAATCCATGCTTTCTTGTTTGGCTTTATGTCTTATGTCGATAAACAGAAACATAAAAACGATATTTACAAATAACTTACCTTGAACGGACGTTTTCGTCTCCTTTTTGACTACTAACGTTTACTTTTAGGATCAGGTTATTACTTTATATTATACTTTTTGTATATCCACTGTGCAGATAATATATTTAGACATTGTATGTGTATATGATGAAAATGTATGCCTTATTTTATGAAAAGCTTCGATGTATGAGTGTAGTATATACACAATGAGTTTATGGTAAGCTGAACAGTTTATAAAATAAACCATAATGACATTGTATAACCAATTGAATGTTTGCAATTAGCATGGTAGAGATAGAAATATCCTAACATAAATAAACTGTCATAAGAAAATACATCCGACAAAGATTAGAACATTGAATATACATTCCTTATAAGATATGTCCAGATAGTTTTTAATCAACGATTTGCACAAATGCCACAAATCAGCAATAGTTGCGTGTGGATCGTACTGGAAGACACCCCAAAACACGTTTGTTTTCGTACACACACGCACTTTGGACATGTGTTGCTACAAAATAAGTTGCAATATATTTTCTTTTTTACCCTGAAACATACACCTAACATAAATAAGCTTTAAAACAAAACATTAGTTTACTACCAACAGTAAGCCAAGTAACTGATGTTTGATATTAAAATCGAACTTGGCCTTTCACCAATCAGCATCGGGCATGTGGATCCCATATTGACATAGATTAGTCGGATATCAATCAGTTCATATAAATCATGATTAGGAACGAAAGCATTTTACCGTTTCCTATAAAACTTTATCTTTAGCTTGGACAAAAACGCATGGGTCGTTTTCGTGCCTCAACACCTGGTCATAAAACAAATAAAATGAAACTTACTTTAATTTAAGATCCCCGACTAGTAGTATATCGGAAAAGACGGTGCTCATTTTTTACTGTTCACATCTAGGTATTATAGTGAACGTCGAGGCAGCTAACTCATTCTGGCACTTGTAACACCGCCTGATAAAATTATACATGTGTTTCGTTGATTTTAGGCATTTTAATTTCGAGCACATTTTGACATTAATCAATGTATTTTGACATTTGCCCGAAAAGCATTTAATTGAAGATAGAAAGTTTGTTCTGCACAAGACTCGCTGCATTCTATAAGAAAAATATCTTCATCAGATTATTTCGAAATCCTTCAGTCCTTGGTGAAATAAGAGAAATATGTGTAGACATATTCTGAATGGTATCAGCATGTATGTGCGATGTTAACAGGAACCTCGATCGAGTGAAGTTCAAAACCAGTTGTATTCCGTTTTTACCATTATTTTATTTAGCTAATGGGGAATTTCCAATATTGGCAACTCTAGCGTACGGTTAAATTGTTTTAGCAAAGACATACGAATGAAAAATGAAAATATTCTTTGATTATGAGAGCAGCTGAAATAAGTAACGGTAAAATCGCAATAAGCTTCCCTTACAATAATGAGAAGCGTTCAACATATTCTGTAATATAATGTAATTTTTTGTACAATTTGTAATTATACGACATTAAAGCGTTAGCAAAACATAAAAATGCACACAATAAGCCATCATCTGAGTAAATACATTCACAACGTAGTGTTCTATATTATAGCAAATGTACGTGGATATCCAAGCTTATGGAAATATATCTAATGGAAAGCACTCGCAAACGATTAAAATTTACCAGAATTGTCTCTCCAAACAATATACAATGCCCTTTGTTTTACCAGTGAGATAACGATTTTCTATTTTTAACCTACGGTGCTTCATACAAATGTGTGTTTTAGATCATCTACGCAATCCTTACATCTATCTACGCAATCCTCACATCTAATGTACGTTTACTTGTTTGACAGTGTGATCAGTATACATTATATTGTTTGTATGTAAATATATTGAAATGTTATTTCGTTTATATCATGTATTAAAAGAATGAATGTGCTGGATGGTCTATTATTTCTAAACTTCCGTAAATTTCATAAACTGATTTAACAAACGATCAAACTGCTGCACGTATAATAAACATTATTTATAATTTATTGTCTTACTTCCGTTGACATATAGTAGATGATAAGCACATACAACCCTTTACAATCTCATCTTTAATACTTACCATTGAATACTGCCATACTAGTAGTAGTAGTAGTAGTAGTAGTAGTAGTAGTAGAAGTAGTAGTAGTAGTAGTAGTAGTAGTAGTAGTTGTAGTAGTAGTAGTAGTAGAAGTAGTAGTAGTAGTAGTAGTAGTAGTAGTAGTAGTAGTAGTAGTAGTAGTAGTAGTAGTAGTAGTAGTAGTAGTAGTAGTAGTTGTAGTAGTAGTAGTAGTAGTAGTAGTAGTAGTAGTAGTAGTAGTAGTAGTAGTAGTAGTAGTAGTAGTAGTAGTAGTAGTAGTAGTAGTAGTAGTAGTAGTAGTAGTAGTAGTAGT
>VMBQ01002878.1:13216-55232 GCA_007657795.1 Dreissena rostriformis | reverse complement strand
GTAGTAGTAGTAGTAGTAGTAGTAGTAGTAGTAGTAGTAGTAGTAGTAGTAGTAGTAGTAGTAGTAGTAGTAGTAGTAGTAGTAGTAGTAGTAGTAGTAGTAGTAGTAGTAGTAGTATTAGTAGTAGTAGTAGTAGTAGTAGTAGTAGTAGTAGTAGTAGAAGTAGTAGTAGTAGTAGTAGTATTAGTAGTAGTAGTAGTAGTAGTAGTAGTAGTAGTAGTAGTAGTAGTAGTAGTAGTAGTAGTAGTAGTAGTTGTTGTTGTTGTTGTAGTAGTATTAGTAGTAGTAGTTGCAGTAGTAGATGAACATACCGTTATATTGTTTAATTTTTCCATATTTCTATATTGATCTTCGTCCTTTTATCTCGTTGCTTCGGTTGTCCAAATAAGAATAAAACGCACAATCAATATCAACGATGAATACAAGTTGTCGTCTGTTAAAAAAAGTTGCGGTTTAAAGTTGCGGTTTAGTCTGCTTCGATATACATCGAATAAAACTGTTCTTATCTGTTTGTGTATTTTCACATACTTATCTATGCAATAAGGCGTTAGGTATTAAAATATGACAGCTTATGTTCATGACGAATTTATCTTAAAGAATTGGGATTTGGTTTCACTCAGGAAGCGCGACAAATAACACTTTTATATTTGACTTAAACTCACACTGCTGTTTTGAAATCAAACGTTAGCCCTACAATAGTTAAGTTAATAATTAACCATTAGACCAGACATTAACATTTCTAGTAAAATAGTTAAATTTTCATTTATCCCTGTAACATGTAAAACATGTAAAATTGAGATATTCAAGTTTTAAATGTGTTGCGTTAGAAAAGTCTCCAAGTGTATTTGATTTTGTGGACATAAACTATTTAACACTGTTTTCCTAGTCAAAATGTGATAAATAATAGCTTTGTTAATTTCATAGTAATGTGATGATTATCACAAGGTCCGTGCTTGTGAAACTCACCACAATATCGTTATTAAAACATTATTCCGGTTATTTACATTTTCTTTTACGTGAAACCGTTTCAGAAAATATTAACTATAAACTTAAAATAAAATTCGTCTGATTTCATATATGTAAAGGAAATGTAAAATATTTTTTTGGTCATAAATATTGTATGTATTTGTTTAATCTTGGTTCAACTATTTATGGTTCAATTTCCTTGACACACCTTTGAAATTTGACTCATCCGAGTATTGATCCATGATGTACACTTCGAAATGTCTAAATTCTAATCTTTATTGAAATCAAGTTAGAGACCTCAGTTATGCTAACTATAAATGGCATTAGCTTTCTAAATTTAGTTAACATTATTTTTCATTTCCATGTTTGCTGTGAATTAAAGTTCTAATCAAACATTTGATCCCTACAAAATCTTAATTGTCTTTTGCTTATATGTTTAATTAAATGCCTGTTTATGGTTGTAATAAAATCGGTCATAACAAATCATGAACATGTGATTGTAGTACATGCGTGATTTTGTATATTTATATTAAATAAGGTTTACTTTTCCAAAAAAGATAACATAATGGTTTTATGACACGTTGTAAAGTGTAGTTTAAATGAGTTTTAATCCCTATATCATTTGTATATTTATATATATTGTTTATATCTTTATATTGTATATGTGTATATTTAATGTCAATGTTCGTATATTTGTCTAGAACTACCGGTATGTCCAAATAATTCTAGTTCAAGCAATGCTACGGAATACTATTAGTGCCATCGTGGTTACACATTAAAATCCAGAGGGCGAGAATGCGAGAACGCTTTAGTACGATGACGAGAATGCGACAATACGATGACGAAAGTGCGACAGTACGATGGCGAGAAGGCGAGAACGCGATGGCGAGAATGCGAGAACTGGAGAGTACGATGACGAGAATGCGACAATACGATGACGACAGTGCGAAAATGCGATGGCGAGAATGCGAGAACGCGATGGCGATAATGCGAGAATGCGAGTGTACGATGACGAGAATGCGACAAGACGATGACGACAGTGCGATAATATGATGTCGAGAATGCGAGAACGCGATGGCGAGAATGCGATGATACGATGGCGACAGTACGATATGGCTATCGCGTTGTTGCCATCGTACTATCGCACTGTCACCATCGTATTGTCGCACTGTCGCATTGTCGTCATCGTACTGTGGCGTTCTCGCATTCTCGCCATCGCTTTCTCGCATTCTCGCCATCGTATGTCGCACTGTCGTCATCGTATTGTCGCATTCTCGTCATCGTACTCTCGAGTTTTCGCATTCTCGCCCTCTGGATTTGTATGTGTAACCACGATGGCCCTAACTGTATTCCGTACAATGTAGATGAGGATAGATAGTATTGGGTTATTCAACAGCGTTGTGTACCAAACAGCAATACGGTTGTATATTTGGACTAGTACACAGCTGACACACCATAAAGGACGAGCGGATAGGCGAGTCCAATACGAGTATGTTGCCTGTATACTAGTACAAATAGATTTCACAACGCTGTCATTTAATCTTATTATAAAAAAACCTATTGCGATCGTTGAGTTATGTGCAATATTCAAGTTCATAATGCATTACACATTAGTCCGCGAAAGAGCGCGAGCGTTCACATCATTCTAGAAAACTACGCCCTCAAAGCATTATTAGAACGCTATGTGATGCATATATTTATTTAATGAGGCAACTAAATTTGCCAACTTTTCGCAGATCTGCAATAGGTCAAAATATACTAAATAGTTTCCTTATATGTTTCAATGTAAAAGCGACAACTTTGACCGAAAATAAATACAACATTTTGCACATAGAGACCCCCATAACCATACCTTTTCTTAACTGGCATTCTTAGCTTAATCGATTTAAGCAATAAAAAAGATATGTCATGTTCAAACCAAAAAAGAATTCGACTCAAATCGAAATCGACTGTTTTTGCACCTTCTTTTTTTCTGCCGTTTTCTAGTGGATTGTAACCTTTTTCAGTGCCAATTTTTACTCTAATCTCTAACTTTATCCTATTTCAGGGATTTAGTAGTGAACACCTATGCTTACCCTAGCAATATCTCCAGACGATAAAACCAGAACAGCAGCCTAAAGTGTAAAACATGCCTTCGAGGAAAATATGATGTTTTTTTTTAGAGAGTACAGCCCTTCATGACTCGATTATTTAGTATATTGTAACTAATAGGTCTAGTTCCAACATCATGAATATAGATTATATGGATGCTTCGTGAAGGTTATGTTCGTTCAATACGAATTTATTCTCGCACGAAACGGTAACACTGGACACTTACGTTTTAAGAATGACGTCACCTTATTTGGTTATATAAATAGATAAATAATAAACTCATGTATGTATGTGAAATTATTGTTTGAAATGTGAATTTAGCACTTGATAGTGAATTAATTTGCCCAAAAAGGTAATGTTTCATTATTTGTATGGCGTTTTATCGACGTGATGTGATGTACCGCTATATTTGTGAATTTTATATTAAGATGGAATTATTTAAAGGGTTTTTCTACTGCATTGATAACTCAATATTCGTTCATATGATTTGTTTAGAAATATTAACACTCAACAATTGTAATTAAATAATTGGACGACTTCCATAAATGTACCATTAATGAAGTACCGTTCATTATGTGGACTGTTGTTTAACTAGCAAATCACCTCTAATCACTAATACTTTTTAATAGGTTTTTATTCTTTGTCCCCTACCGGTGTAAGCGGGGGAGACTACAGGTTTACCTCCGGTTCGACCTTGTGCCAATGTGTTCGGCTGTCCGTCCGAATCTTTTTCCAGCGATAACTAAAAAAGAACCTAAGCCAGTTTGATGAAACTAAGTATTTCAATAGAGGGTCATATGAACGTTATTTCAGTTCCGCCGTCAGACAAAAGTTGTGGTTGCTATGGTTACTGAAATAATTAAAAACTAAAATATGGCGAAAAATAATAAAGGAACTCAAGCTAGGTGAATAACACTTGGCATGTGGATAGAGAACCATATGGGAAATATGCACTTATTCAGTTTTTTCACCATACAAATATGTTTGCTATGGTTACAGTAACTATGGTTATAGAAAAAAATCTGATATCTGGATCCTGCGATAACTCGAAAAGTAAAAATAATCTAGCTATATAAAACCTAGTATGTGGATAGAAGGCCATATGGTAAGAAATCCGGATAGTAACATCTATAATTCTGCCCTTCTTTAATCAAGGGCGACACACGACAGACGAAGCGATATACGATATTTTGCGCGACACACGAAGCGACGCACGATATTAAGCGCGATACACGAAGCGACGCGCGAGAATGTACCTTGAAATGTCGCCCTTGTGTAGGTAGCCCAAAAGGCGATATATCGTGGTAAATATCGCGTGTCGCTTCGTGTATCGCGCAAAATATCGTGTGTCGCATTATCGTGTGTCGCATCGTGTATCGCGCAAAATATCGTGTATTTGTATTTGGTTTTGCAGTATCAGTAGCAGTAGCAAAAGCAGTAGCAGTAGCAGTAGTAGTAGCAGTACTACTAGTAGAAGTAGTAGTGGTGGTAGTAGTAGTAGTAGCAGTATTCGCAGTAGCAGAAGCAGTAGCAGCAGCAGTAGTGGTAATAGTAGCAGCAGCAGCAGCAGCAGTAGTAGTAGTAAACATAGTAGTAATAGTAAAGGTTATAGTAGAAGTTATAACTGAAGTAGTAGTAGTAGTATTAATATCGTTTTTATTAATAGTAGTGGCAGTTGTTGCAATAGTTGAAACATATCGTAATATCGTCTCATATTTCCATATTTCTATAAATCTGACTGCCATGGCCGTATCGTGCAAAGCCTCTGATATCCTTTGAGGCTTAACATTTGTTTACAACGAGTTTTATTAGACTTTACCGTGCTCAGTGAATCATAAATAAAACACTTCTCTTATACTTATCTATGAAATAAAGCATTGTAAAATGTGACAGCTTATCACGACCGTTAAAGTGAGTGTGCACGATTTTTATATGTGTTAAATTGTAATATATTGATAAAAATATGTTACAATAACACAAAATAGGCAAGAAAAATGATACATTGAAGACGAATTTCATAAAATGCAGCAAAGACAAGTTAGCGTTGGTAAAGCCGATGCCGACACTTTTACTCGTATTTGTTAGGAAACAAAATTGTGTCTTTGTGTCGTATGAACGAATCTGCACTAAAACTAAATTTAGATTCACATCGTACATGCATGAAATACATGCTGGCGAATTCGGCTGGAAGTCATTTTCGATTTCAGATTTAAATATCTGGCTTATTCCGCATTTTTCGACACATGTTCTTCACATTTTATATAAATTCATAAATATTTGACAACATCGTGCAGTCTCACTTTAATCAAAGGCACCAATGAAAGAGTTGGGATGAGGTATGAGTCAGGAACCGCGACAAAGAAAATTTAAAATATGAATGAAAC
This sequence comes from Dreissena rostriformis, assembly GCA_007657795.1. Taxonomy (NCBI): domain Eukaryota; kingdom Metazoa; phylum Mollusca; class Bivalvia; order Myida; family Dreissenidae; genus Dreissena; species Dreissena rostriformis. Next base: position 49,791 of record VMBQ01002878.1, on the reverse strand, counting down.
TCCCACTTATGTTTTGAAATCAAACTGAAATAAAACATACATGTAATTTTGTTAAATTAAGAATAAGCCATTACAATAAACATTTAAATATCTAGTCAAATTGTTTAATTTTCATTTATACCCATTGAGAAAAAAGTATTTGATTTTGTGGACTTTCTTTGCTATAAAAACACTGTCCCCCTAGTCGAACTGTTTCTTAACACTAGCTGTGTTTACGACCTAATGCTGAGGTGATTATTGCATGTTCAATGAGGTGAAACATTCACCACAATACCGGGATTTCTTTATTAAAACATCTTGCCGATGATTTGTCTTGTTTAACATGAAACTAGGTCACACAATGTTAACAATTAACTGATAATAACATGAATATAATTTCATCTATGAAAAGCAAGTGTACAATTTTATTTGGTCATTAATATTTTATATATTTGTTTAATCTTGGTTCAAATATTAATGGTTCCTCGTCCTTGCGACATCCCTTGAAATTTGAATCATTGGTCCATAATGCAGACTACGAATCGTCTAAATTCTCATCTTTATTGAAATCAAGTTTGAGACTTCAGTCATGCTCACTGCAAGTGACGTGAGCGATTTAAATTTAGCTTTATCTTATTTTTCATTCCCATGTTTGCTGTGAGTTTAAGTTATAATGAAATGATTGATCCCTACAAAAATCTAAATGTGCTAAGCTTATATGTTTAATTAAATAACTGTGTATGGTTGTGATAAAATAAGGAATGGGACCGAATATTCGAATATTCGAAAATCGGCCAAATATTATACAATTATATAAAAATCGGTCATTTACAATGATAAACATGTAGTACATGCTTGATTGTGTATATATTTATATTATATAAGGTTTACTTTTCCAAAAAATATAACAACAGACTGGTTTCATGACACGTTGTTAAGTGTAGTTTAAATGAGTGTGTCATTAAAGCTTAAACCCCTTTATCATTTGTATATTTATATTTATTTTTTGTATCTTTATCACAGGGGGCTGAAACGGTGTTGGGATAGTATATTATAGTGTATTTTGACCGAAAATGAAAAAAAAAGTTTTTTAAATATAATAATAGTAACAAGGGTTTCAACTCCATTTTTTATATTTTCTGACAGCCATCAATCAGAGTCAAGTTGCATAGTAATAAAATAATACAAATCAACAACGTTGGCATGTATACGTAGCTAAGACATAACTCTATCAAAAAACAATAAGAACTTTTAGCACAATACATTGAAAATCCTATTTTGAAGAACATTTACACTCAAAAATTGTCTCTTTTTTTTACTCGACCGAGAAGTCGCAACACGGCGAACACCAACATTCACGAAGTAAACACGTGTCTAGAGCGAATGTACGGTCCATTCCAAACACGCAATCGATAAATAAACATATATTGTACAAGCTTACTGTGTAGTCATATGCGAAGCGTGCACCCGATCTATAATTTCAACTCATGTTCGAAAATCATTATACATTTCTGCTGGTGGCAACCATAACTTGTCACATGGCTGAAAGCCAACACAACTTATAATACGTTTCTTTTAATTGGATAAAAATTTGAAGCACTGGCCCGGTAAGTAGTACGGTGTGATAGAGAACGCCGGGCTAAAGTGTGTTTTGTAAACAATGACATGTGCTTTTCCATTCCCACGCGATACCAAGTATCACCAAAGGTACAACCTGTTTGGAGATTTCGAAAATCATGTGAAGAAGACGTTATTGTAACCATATTGTAACAAGACATCAACATGTTTTTAAACGCTCACAACTTAAACTGACAATGAACAATACTATATTTACAAACTGATCACATAGCATGTGAATTATTGATTTTCTTTACATTAAAGATATTTTCATCCAGTTTGTTTGGTATCTGGCTTCTAAGCAATGACAATTTCCAGACAGGGAACCAGTAAGGTGACTTTGCTAGGCTTAGAGTATCATTGCTGTGTTTAGTATGTCCACTACAATAGCCAATGAAACGATGTGTTACAAAACATCTTTACTGACAGTAATGGCTGTATTGATAAACAAAATTTTAAGTCATCACAATTTATGTAAGATATAAGTTAATCTGACACTTTCGACAGGTAAAAATCAAGTTATTTCCTTTTTTATGTGTTTTTGTCATAGTGCAAGGTGGAACAGTGTGTGAACATGCGCTCCAGACACGTGTTTACTTCGTAAATGTTGGTGTTCGCCGTGTTGCGACTTCTCGGTCGAGTAAAAAAAAGAGACAATTTTTGAGTGTAAATGTTCTTCAAAATAGGATTTTCAATGTATTGTGCTAAAAGTTCTTATTGTTTTTAGATAGAGTTATGTCTTAGCTACGTATACATGCCAACGTTGTTGATTTGTATTATTTTATTACTATGCAACTTGACTCTGATTGATGGCTGTCAGAAAATATAAAAAATGGAGTTGAAACCCTTGTTACTATTATTATATATAAAAAACTTTTTTTTCATTTTCGGTCAAAATACACTATAATATACTATCCCAACACCGTTTCAGCCCCCTGTGGAGTTTTCAGGCGCTACATATACAACACCGCACAGTATATCCTCATTTTTAGTTAAATGTTTAGAAATTTTAAACCACACTACAAATTTACTGCTTGACTGAATAATTTTGACATATTTACAGATTGTGTTTTTAACAGCTAGACATATTCCGCCTGATTTACGTACAGAGAATTCTTTTCTGTTTTTAAAATGCATTTTAAACCCATTTAATTCTAAATCATCATAATCGTCAGTTTTTGTTTCCTGCAAACCAATAATATCGTAATTGCATAGAAATGAACAAAACTCTGGACAAAGCTGTTTCGATCTCAGTCCGCAAACGTTCAACGAGAGAAATGTTAATCCCCTCACACAGCGACTATCTAATCCGTGTTCATTGTTGTGTAAAGTATATCGGTTCTCTCCCTGTGCGTCCGATTGCACAGTTGAGTTTAGCTGAGAACATTGTGTGTAACTTGGCTCGGGTTCCTCGGGGATCTCGGGCTGTTATTTAGAGGCGGTGGAAGACGTTGAATCGATATCTTGCTCCCGAGGCCTTTTCAGTTCCGTTTCGTTCATAGGGGATCGGGGCAAACGTTCAATCAGCGGCCTGCGTCTTTGCGGGGTATCTACGTTGTCACTGTTGAATAGTTAAAACCTATTTTTACCTCTGAAATCAATCGGCACTTACGGTTGTTATTTCCATTGAGCAGAAGATAGTGGCTGGGTGGTTTGTTGAAGATATGGCTTTTCGTTTGTTGTTCGAGATCTTGGCTTCGGTGCTTCAAGCGACCCTGTGTCCAAATTGTACACCTTATTTCTTATGTACAGGATATCACGCACTAGGTTGCACTTAAGTTTATTAAATGGATCACTTTTATATTGTTTCAGAATTGGTAATAATCGTCTTCGGCATTCCTCTATTTCTGATGGAAATTGTCCATTGATATAACAGCCTGACTTCTTTTGATTAAGTAGAATACCCGCTCTTCGAATCTTTTCCCGATCATTGTAGTTTTCAAATTTTGCTACTATCGGGCGGGGTAGATTTCTAGAATTTGGGCCATCAGCGATCCGATTGACACGTGCAAATTGAATGTTATTGATATGTATGTCATCGTCCTTGTTAACGATTTATCGTTTTCTACAAACCAGTTCATTATTATCGACAAAAGAATGTTTCATTACTTGTTATCGTATAGTTTCCGTGAGTGAATCCGCAAAAGATTTATCCCCGGTCACACAGCGATTTACGGGGCTTAATCACGGCCACAACTCGTCAAAAATTGATCTCCCGTGAAGCAGACGAAATTGTTTGCGTTATTGACGAGTGTAAGACGAGCTAAAGTACAGCTTACAGAACAAGTATACATAAAAACATTAAGCAGAGCAGATTTGACATGTCAATTATATCAAGCGAAGTACAAACACAAACGTAAGACATTCAGCCCTAACTCGCCAATCGATCATACGATTTCAGTGGAGAGACGATAAAGTAATGGGAAATGTTTAAAACTAAGTATACAATATGCCAATGAAATCAGGACAAACACTTAAAAAAAGATAAAAAAATAAAAATAACAAAATAAAATAGGACGATCATTTGCTGTTTACTGACTATCAACTGGACAGTAAGTATCACTATCACGCAGCATTAAATACATATAAATATATATATATATATTTCTAATGAAATTTTACAACAGTTTATAAGTGTATTTTTCATTTTAAACCAAATATGTATTACCCATCTGAACAATACAATATCCATGCACATACCACACAACTAATATGTATCCCACAACTTATATTATCAATTTTATCAAACAAATGAGAATCTGAAAAATACGAATGTTTTGACTATTTATCATATGTGGCATGTTCTGAGATTGTTGGTCTATATACGGCAAGCATCATAATGAGAAAACGTGATTTGAAATGACGTCGCTAAATTTGCGTTTTATAATTTTGTTAAAATTGTCCATTGTTTTCTATGACTATACTGTTTATCTTATTTAAGTGATATTATTATCGGCACACAATGGTTCCTGAAAGTTTTTTCTATAAATTGAATAATAGTTTATTTTGTTTGGACCTTTAAATTTCAACGAGTTGACTGATTGCTCCCCTTCGACCAAAGTTTAATTCAAATTTTCAACACATTTTGATACCGATTTTAGCTTGATGCTAATAATAATATTTGGATTTAAATCGTCATTTAGCATGGTTAGTATTATTCTGTAAATCACCTTTAACTTGTATAGTTATATGTACAAAATAGTGACACAGTCCAACATATTTAAATCTGAAAACGAAAGTAAAAATGATGACAATGACCGTGGCCTGTCTCAGTTCATATGATATTTTGTTAATATTTTAATTTAATAAAAAAAGTTCGACACTAATTTGTTAGGATTTAATGAGTTATTCAATCCGGTAATTATAGTAAAAACAAAAATCACTATTTTTGGGGGAAATTCTTATCTAAAAATTCTACTACAGTAATTGTCTGTAACTGTCAAACACGTGTGTCACACACGTGAGATATGGATTTTGTATTGACAATAACCTAGTGTACAGTATATTGGACGAGAAGAAAGCACACTATGATAATTGAAGTTACTTTGTACAAATAGACATTATACATTATTATATTTTATTCAATGGATTATGCCATCCGCACATTATGTTCATGTATATTGTAACACTGTCATTTCTTGGTGTTTTCAGCCAAAAAAAACTAATAACCCATCTTAACATTTGGTTAAATCAAAATGTCATTTGACAAAGACATGCATAAAACACAATTAGCCCTTCTGACAGAAATCAGAAATCAACTATACATGAATAATTTATATAAAATATAAAAACATGGAAGGTTTCAAATATAACACTTCAAAATGTAGCATTTTAGCCATACAGACATATTGAATCAAAGAAACATCGAACATACCATTCTCAAATACCTGATTCAGCAAATAAAAATAAATCAAACGTGTATATTTTACTAACGTTAACATTATTGAAAAGAGTCCAATGAGTTACACAAAAAAGGGACAAATGGCGACCCAAAATGAATACACTATACATCATAGAATTGTGCTTTGTTGACCATGGCTGTTATTCATCGCCACGAAAATCAAATCTTTTTTAACACAGATATATGATTAAGATAATCACAATCAATACACATTAACATAATAGCAATTTTTTGAAAAATTGGGAAAATGACCGGTACCTCCCAAGGAAAAACATCGCTGGATTTATGCTAACTTAGACCATCAATGGTTCCCAACGAAGGGAATTGAATTTACATTTGTTTTATAAATGCCTTACACACAAGTACACAGATGTACAGAGTAAAGTTCTGTTTTAGGTTGGATTTTGTACTGTTGTTTTACATACATTTCATATAGAAAAAAGAAAGATTGATTACTTAGCATATTTTAGAACGTTTTTTTCCTTCACTGTCTCACTGACATCAAATAAAAAACTGTATTATACTCGATACACGAAGGACGTTTGTAATGTATGCGGACATTTCTCATAAAACAAAACAAGGAGACGAGGAGAAGACGACTTAAAGCAAATGAATAATCATATCGACACAATTGGCATTACATAAAATGATATAAATCTACTTACACTTTAAAACGAATGTTAATACATTAGGATGAAATGTAATCATATCTCACATAACGAACGCTTTTACAACCTAATAAGTTGAATTTATAGAATAAACATAATATTTAAAATAGTTAGGGAAATGGCATATATCTTCCGCAATGGCTTATTTGTGCTCAAATTGCCGAAAACACTATGACGACTCCACATGTTTAGTATACCACACGATTTTGGAATTCCAGAGAAAAAATGAGGAGTACAGTATGCAATTGAATTTCAATATGATTTCCTTGATCACCAACATGATACATCAATCAAGTATTTTATTCACAATATTCTATTGTTTATTTTAAATTAACGTTTATGTGAGAGACGTTAAACTATAACACATAATTATTTCAAAATATTAATGTGTATGTGATTAAACTCAAAACCAAACCTTATTTTTTTATTTTTTGCCATCCATTAGAACATGGATAGAATTGGCGAACACAATGTTAAGTCAGAGATCGTCATCTTCAATCAGCATAAGTTGATATCAATTGCCTACAGACAGCCTTTGAAGCGCCACATCAAGTATTTCGGCTATATATTCTCTGTTTTGACTTCCATCTCCAGGCGTCATCAACCCTACCAGCATTGCAACAACGTAGAGCTGTTCTTTGCGCGGATCAAAATAACAAACCATTGCCCCACTATCTCCTCTTTGTGTGAATGGTTCATCATTTCGGCGGTCTCGAATGAGGATCCTATCTTCAATTCGAGTCTGGAAGATTCATGGGATCAGTGTACCTTTGCCAGGCGCAGACACTGCACTCCACAGTGTACAGCTTTGGGTGCTCTTATCCAATTTTGTATATCTTCTTTTGTTGCTAATTTTGAAACCGTCATACTGATATTAAGTTCTGTTTTGAAACTTGTGTCACAAAGAACTCTACAATGTTCGTATACATCAACAGGCAACACGTCGATTGTTCCAGCAGTATTAATTGGAACAATACGGCCTATTTCGAATAAACTGTCGTTCGTCACCACAGTGAGATATACTGATCCGGTTCCTTCGACCACGTGACGCGAGACAAGTGCTACTTATGTGCAAGAAGGTGTTGAGGAAGCTGTAGCGCCTGTTATTGGTAAAGGCAGTTGTATTCCAACTGAGGCATCAGGTAATTCAACCTTCTTTACGAATCCCCCAAGAGTTCCTCGACCATCAAATACTGAATCGCCCGAAGAACACAAAAGCTCTACAGTTCTGTATACGAAGTCATAATCTCTCACCTCATATGCACTTAACTCGCGTCGGACAATTTCACCATCAGATTCAGCGGCCGATGCTTCAATGTAGATTTGTAGTCTTCCGCTCTTCTTTAAGCATCCAATGATGACGGGCATACCCATGCTAACTGCGATAGCCTGAACAAGAACAATAGACAAACATTAATATAGGAACAACACAACTACATAAATAAAAATTCTTGTAAATGGCCGCTTATATTTTATATAACTCAACTATTGTCAACAAAGTACAGTACAAACCAAACACAACAATAAACTGAAAACAGAACTTTGTTGCAATCATACATTTACAAAACATACTATACCTGGTCAATATTGTTTTGATATTCGAAGTTTTGTGGTGGGATATCAGGACATTCTGGGCAAGGGATGGAGGACTCCTTGAAATATGCCTTGATTTGATCATACACCTCCTGCAGGCTTGCATTTTCCAGTTCTAAAACACTCAAACATATGAAATAAAATAGTATAACGATATATTAAAGGCTCAGTGTATATTGGCTATGTTTCATTCAGGTAATATGATAGTTAAATATAAAGACGGTTACACAACACACACGTGTTTTTGATAATCAAAGTCTTACGAGAAAGTGGTCGTGATGACTCAAAGTGTTGTAAATTTATAAATGCTGTTTTCAAAATGCCAAATGCACAACTTTCCAGTACATAATCTGCTTCCTGAACGATCTTTTCCGACTGGGTTTGGCTAATGAAAACGTTGGGGATGACAGGCAAGTATTTTATATTGCCGACTATTAAGACACCTGCGTTGCGAATGTCTGATTTTTTCAAAGCATTCACGACTGATTCGAACATGTTATCTTTAACAACGATTAAAGTGAATGTACTTTTTTGATCAATCGAGGCGACTACGCTGTTTTCTGATATGCCTTTATCTTCTTCCATTGCACCAGAGTTAAAATGATGCAATAAATGCTCTGTTGTGTAAACTTGTATGGAATCTGCCGACATGAAACTGCATAATTGGTCGTCTACCAATGCAGGAGCTTCCAAATCCTGCTCGCAAATTGTGAGAATTCCTCGAATGGTTTCACACGCGTATTTCAGAATGAGAAATGTATTCTTTTTACATTCCAGCCTGATGAATGGGCTTCTGACGGGTTTTGTTACACGTGCAAGGTTTTCCTGAGACTGTGAAAAATAAGATAAATGATTACAAAGATCCTTTAAAAGGGAATTATGTGATTTAAAAAAAAACGAAGAAACGAAGCTCGTTTTGATACAAAAACATTTTTAGCAATAATAGATGAGCCAAAGTTAAGTAACACACAATCTGAACCTTAAGAAGGACAGCTAAGTATTAATAAAGCAGATTTTAAACAGAAAATATAAAACGACAGGCGTGCAGGTTCCGATTGATTTACAAATGTACCTTCGCCTTTTACAAAGTGTTTGGAGCTTTACTTTTTGATCGACCTTTGTTCACTCTTAATTAATACAATTTGATCCTTGTGTGGGCATCTTTTGAAATTATATAAATGGTTACCTTCAATTTCACACTTAAGTTATCCGAATTAAAGAAAACAGAATTTCTGAGTGATAATTTTGGCCACACTTACTAATTTACCAGGCCCAATTTCGCTCAACTTCACGGGAAATATTGCAGGGTGGTATTAGACGATACGTATACATTATTAAGTCCTTTCGGTCTGCTTTGACAAAGGATATTTGATGTTTTTTATGAAAAACGACACGTGTTAAGATAAAATGCGATACGAAGGTTATAATGCATAATATTTAATTGATATAGCTTTTCACTGGCAGAGGTCTGCAATACTGTCAATAGCGTATATATCATCATTTTCGAAAGAAATAAATCAGAATAATTATCGTTATTTTATTAAATTTGAACTGTAAATCAAAGTACATTTTTTCATGTTTTGATATGTGTTTCCTTATATTTGTTAATACAATTCACATGAAAAAAGGTAACATCTTAGGTTTGCTTCGAGAGACTTACCTGATAAACTGATGAATCTGAAATGCAAAAACAGTTCAATTATTTATTAAACATGAGCATGTACATGCAATAGCATTGCAATTATTGAACTCGAATATTTTATTTGACACGTGCATTAAATAATATAATGTAATGAAAATATTTAAATGTTCGAAATCGATATCAGGATTTAATATGAAAGTATCACGGCATATTTAATTATCAAATATGCTAATGGATACACAACAATCAACCGACCGATGATTTAAACCAATCGTATTGAAGTTTATTTTCACAACGAAGGACATGAACAAATGTGATTTCATTTAAAAAATAATAATATTTAAATCACAAAGCGAATACATTCATTTAAAAGATTATAGGACTTGATGCTATAGCAAAATTATATTTGGTAGTTCCATTTTCTTTGCGATTGAAGTTTTTTTTATAAGAATACATTTTAAGCAAGAACCCAATCAATCATAAATAGCCAACGAAATACATTCACATATGTTTAGTACTGCTATTATATACAGACTAAATATAATTTTGGTTGCTTTCATTGGATTATGAACGAAATCGTCAAACTGACAATTTCACGATTCAAAAATGATTCAAACTGGCTACTGGTCGAGGACCAATAGCCTAAGTAAAATTCAACATATATATTTTATATTGTTGATACGCATTAAATGAAATAACACTTCTACTGAATCTAGATATACATTTCTCAATTTGGTTTTATTAACTTCTCGGATGTTCTGACTAAGAGTCTATACTTTAGTTATATCCGAAATGGAGTCACTCACTTGCTCCATTATCGTCAAATGAAGCACCAATAGCCAAAGACGAGATTGTCATGTGACATTGCCGAGATAAAACATCCATCTAACTCTGATACTGTTTAAGACGCACTGCATTGCAAATCGATGAATTGCTTACTGGTTTTACTTGTGAAATTAAGTTCTTATAGACAAATACGTTTCGTTCCGTTATGACTGTTGCGCGTATAAATACAATGGATGTGTATTACATATTAAAACATCGGATTTGAAAACAATATATTAAATGGAAATAATTGATACCTATATGGACATATTACGCTTTATTGTCCGATCTATAGCAAAGAACTTCATGACCCATTGCAGCCTCATAAATTAAGAATGTGCGCATCTGCATTAGCAAATGGAAATCCCCAGCAAAGTTCTAAATTACACATGTAAGCAAAAGCTAGTAACCGTTGTAGTAAAATAAATACTTATTAAAAACAGTTTTAAAAAATGTAACGACATTAACGGGTATGTGTTTTTTGACAAATTGCATGGTTGTTGGACTAGCTCGTAACGATTTAAATTAAATACACATTTTTTTCCGGTTCTTGGTCCTCATCTGCTATTTGTCTCGACCAGTGGCCAGGTGATTTCAGAATACACACTATTAAGACTGGCGATAATTCGGGCTTCTTCATTGTGATTTTGATTTAAAAGTTTTTTTCTCATGGATTGCTCTACATGCGTTCTCTTACTTATCTATCAATGGTCGAGAGTGGTAAATATAAATTTGGTTCAAGGGTTTCTAGAGACCATGCGTTTGGTTTAGTTTACGCACAATTAGTATCACAATTCGTTTTGCGAATAATACCAAATACTTTTGAAGAGGATACAATTTGGAGAGGAATGTTTTTAATAAAACGTATATATTGGAGATGCACGGTTGCTTAATTATGAATAAGAATGCGCCGTTTTCGTTGATTTAAATTCACATGCAATCTTTTTCCTTGGTTATTCCAATGTTCTAAATCAATGTTAACGCTGTTAGGTAACATTCCACTTAATCATTTTGTATCCCTCCGTGGTCCAAAAGTAGTGCCTATTTTTAATGAGTTCATTTTCTCTACGAGTTTAAAAAGCCATTTAGCGCTAGCACCCATGTGTTTTATGTTTATTTGTTGTACCCTATGTGTTTGAGTGGGGACTACGTTGAAAGATAAACGTTTGGGGTGCGTTTATTGAAGTACTGTGCTTTTGTCGAAATAGCACGTCTAAAACCCTGTTTTCCGAGGGTGATTGCATTTGGGCGAATTTTACGTTCTTACAGGTTGCGATAAAGTACCTTTTTGATTGCAATTATTGCAAGAGGACAAATCTAATTTTAAAATGATACCAGGCTTGGAAAATTTGATATGCAGGAAATGCTAGAAAACTGCTTTGAATGTTGGCAGTTTTAAAATGGGACCCTATAGGAATTGAAATTAGTGTTATCTTACCTGTATTGTAAAACATGTAAAGAACATACCAACAGAGTCGCATATTCCACTGGCACTGTCTTCTAATAAGACTGAATAAACAATATTCATAGACATAATATATCTTCAATTATAAAATTATATAGTCTCTCTTTGACAAAACAACACGTGTAAGACGCATTCGACTGTAAGTTTGTTTCAAACAGCATCAGTATACATTATTATTTTAAAGTGTGTGCACATAGAGTATATCGTTCAAATGCTTACGTTTTCGACCGACGTTTGCACGTCTTTCTACGTCGTATGGTAATTTACTTTGCAATTGTCTCTCATGTTCAGGTGTAGGTTTTTTTAGTTCGACGGTCGACTTTTGAATCTAGAAATAATAATTAAGTAAAACAAAAAAGTATAATATTCTGTCAACGCTCATCAGGTTGAAAATTAAAGGCATGTTTTTTTTCTTCAATTTATTACTTAAATCATGCCAATATTGTGTAGCATTGAGCTTTAAAGATGAAATTGGCCCTTAATCTAGGGACACATGACTTGCATGCAAGACGTTATCTTCATGTGGTGCACATCTTAGGAAGTTAATTTACAATTATCCGATGAATAATAAAGATGCAGTCAGAAACAAATGCACGACCCCCCCCCCATATGTGCATTTATCTTTTTGTGTGACTCTGCTTTTGTGCGCGACATGTCATCATTACGTGCTACACATTTGTTATAATGTTATAAGTTATTTGACATTACTTGATACATGATGACGGTACGGTTTGGACAAAACCAAATGTAAACTATGGTGTTAACAATTGTACATAGTCATTATAGTGTTATTTATATGATTTATCCGGTCTTCAAAGCGGAATTATGTATGTTCCCTTGAACATTAAGCTTTGGAGAGACGCTAATCTTATACGCTTCACACCGGCTCACAAACGCATATAATATTTTCGTATTTACATCGTACTAGAGTTATATAAATGAATATACCACGTACAACACAATAATTTTATATGCACTTAAAAAAGATCGTTGATAGTGGTCAATCATGCTCACCCTAATGAGACGAATAACCATTTACGTTTGTGATGAATATCTAATCAATGCGAATATTTTCTGTCTAATCACCATGTTTTTAAGAATAAAATGTTCCTGTTTGAGTTCAGGTAATCATCAACATTCATATATTGACAAATTATGAATATAAGAATCGCCATTTAATTATTTTTTTCACAAAATTGTTATATCCTGTATTATAAACTGTGTTATCAATAATGTCTCTCAAAGTGTTTGCATAAACTACTGGCATCGTACTTTAGACAAATCCACAAAATCACCAGTTTGCATGCATTCCATTTGCTGAGTGCTCAATAATCAAATTCATTCATACTTTTAACTGTTGAAATGTCCATTGATTCACAATTTCATAGGACGATTTAATCAAAATCAACGTGGACAAATCCAGAATCTAATAACATAATACATGTGTAAACATAAAGTTGCGTTTTCGCACATAAATTCCTTGTTGAAATATTCGACGTTAAATGGCAATTTAACAAAAATAGCACGAACTGAGAATACATCAATGGTTTTTAATGTAAATTAATAAACACCAGATACAAATCTTAATCCAATTTGTATTGCGTGAATTCTTTAATTTATTATATCTTTCAGACTTCAATAGATTTCTACTTCGTAATAACGAAATTTAATTGAATAGATTTGCAAATTATGTTTGACTTTGTATGACATTATCCTGTGTAAAAGCACATTGATAAAAATAAACATATCAATAATAATATATAATAGTATGTATCTTTTAATATTATAATAATGTATCATTTAGTGAGGCCGCTTATGTAAGCATCTTGTTGCTTACAGCAATGTTTGTTATTATGCTTCTTGGTTCTTTCCGTTGAAATTGTGTAATGTTCGAAATTAAATTGTTGTAAGAATAATATTGTTGTTTATTTCCATTTCAGGTCGACGTAGAGTGTGGTCATCGCCAGGTTTTTATCCGAATTTCCGGTTTAGGTTATCATGAACATTCATGTATTGACAAATTATGCAAAAAAAGGATCGTCCTTTCATAGTTTTATGTTTTTCACAAGTGTTTTCATATCCTTACTTGGACAAACTGTGTTAATGTCTCTCAAAGTGTTTGCATAAATTACTGGCATCGTTTTTTAGACCAATCCGTAAAATCACCTGTTTGCGTGCATGCCATTTGATGAGTGCTCAATCATCAACTTATTACAAACTTATAAATATTGTAATGTCGATTGACACACATGTATAGGACGATAACATCAAAAAACAAGATTTATAAATACAGACTCTTATAAAATAATTAACATAAAGTTGCATTTGCGCGCACAAATTCCTTCTTTGAAATATTCGACGTTATACTATTACTTTTTTTACAGGCAAACAACGTTCAGTGTGGTCACTACTAAACCCAAATTATTACTAACCCCGATTGTTTTTCTTTTTCTTTTCATTAAAAATCGAACGAAAAAGCACGAACTGAGAAAACATCAATGGTTTTTAATTCAAATTAATAAACATCAAACAAACAATTAAGCTAATTTGTATTGCGTAAATTGTTCAATTTATTACATCTTTCAGACTTCAATAGTTTTATACCATTTGCATAAACAAACTTACCTGCAGACCTGATAAATCTGGAATGTACAAAAATGGCATTACACCTTTTTATGAAACATGTGCATGCATATTACATGGCGTAGCTTTTTTTATCCGATTGTATTTGATATGAAATGTAGATTAAAAAGCAAACAAAGAGAATATAATATGCACCATAGCATCAGATTAACATCTTTCTGAGGCACGATCAAATAGAGTCTAAATTCCCATGTTTTTTAACATGCTTGTTCGTCTTATAACAAAGATGACATATTATTACAATTGCATAACATAATGTATAAAAAGTATGATCATTTCACAATTTAATGGAATATGAGTGAAAAAAATAATTAGACACATGTCCTATTGTTTTGTAATGTTTCAGCTGAGAATTAGAATAAAACATCGACGAGCCGGTTTTTTTTTCGTGCCGAACCTTATATAACAAAAAAGGGAAATACCGGGTTTTCTATTTATCTTACCTCTGAGCCCCATTTTAAGGTACTATTTTAAAATATTTAAAAGGAATATATTGTATGACGTTTGACGTGCGTTTGCAAGACTCATATGCTCTTGCACTTAATATTTGTAAAATACATGCTCGAAAACAGTGTTTGTGTTGGTTTCTCTGTATACAATTTAGTGCGTCTTAGTATCAAAGGTTTGTTTTGTTGATCCGAATCTACCAAAAATGATGATTGCATTGTTGACTCAGAAAATATGACATACCTCCAAACATTGACTAATATATATATAGAATACATATTACTTCCTTGTGAAAACAGATTGATATCGGACGAACATAATATCGGCATTGACAAGCCGAGGCTATTTATTTTTTTATACCACATTTATATAGCGCCCTTTTCATACTCGAGATGTACGTTCAAAGGCGCTTTACATTTTTACCCTGATCACGGGTACCCATTTATATACCTGGGTGGAGAGGAGCAGATGTGGGATAAATTTCTTGCTCAAGGAAATTTCAGTGGTCAGGGCGGGATTCGAACCCGGGACCTCTCGATCCCTAAGCCAGCGTCTTACCATTAGACCACTGCTCCCACAATGCTATCCGAGGCATTCTTAAAGCTTAGGACCGTTGTGCATCAACATACCTACCTGCATTTTTGATGAATCTGAAATGAAGAAATCAGAATTATACTTAATCATAAAACATGTACATATATATGAAATACCGTAACAATGTGTGCATCAGATTTAATTTGATAGGATATTCAGAATACAAAAGTAAAAAAATGAGTTGTAGTAAAAAATAGAATACGTTCATGAAAGTTATTCAATGTTCGAATTCGAATTTTTATGAAACATTTTTGTTTCAAAATGAAGTACATACGAACATGTTATGTTGGTTAAAATTATTCAAATTATATCGAAAATATTCATTAAAAATGAAAAAAGCTCGAGCTTAAAGTTCAAGCAGAATTATATGTGGGCGTTCACGATCCTTGATTTTGGATAACACAAGAATACATTTTAAGCAAGAAAACAAACACAAATGAATGGCCCATAAAACACACAGAATTTATCACAAACATACAAGTGGAAATACAAAATAACGTCCTAGCATTGTTATTCACATTAAAAAGCAATAATCTAGAATTTAAATTCGAATTTAATTACTCGCTTGTTAAATATTCACCAAAGCAACAGTAAAACAACTTTCTGCGGAAAGATGAAATGAAGAAAACATGCATACGTTGTGTTCGAGCGGCTTTTGCACGTCTTTCTTCGTCGTCGTCTTTTAATTTAGTTTGCATTTTTTTCACGTACTCAGATACAAATTGTTTCCTTTCAACGGTCACCTTTTTACTCTAGAAATACGAAAAAAGGAAATAATCATTACTTTTTCTTACAGTTACATTAAATAACGTAAACATGTTTTTTTTTTCAAAATGTCATCGAATTGAAGTGAAATAAAGAGTAAGACATCAGTAATATACAATTCAAAAATACAATCCAGATTTGATGTGTTTTATTCCGGGTATAAAACCATGTGATAATAGGCAAACACTTAACACAGTGCGCATTTAAAGTACTATAGCAAATTGGAATCAACACAAATACACACATCATAATTTCAACGGAAACAGGATCTTTTTAGTTGAATATTTTTATAGTAAAAGCCCCAGTCCCATATAAGCAAGGATGGACACGGCAGTCCCGGATCGTCCCGGATCCCCCCGGATTAAGAACCGGGACGAACCGGGACGATCCGTGGCCTTTTGCGATTTTTGAGCGTCGACGGTCTTCCAAAGACCATCAACCCAATGACAACACGGCATCCACACGGAATAACCCGGCAGCAACACGCCATCAACACGGCGCCCACGCGGACTGTCCCGGACAGTCACGGCAGAGCTACGGACCTACACGGCAGAGACAACGATAAACCCGGACCAACACGGTATCTACACCGACCATCCCGGACCTACACGACAACAACACGGACTAACACGGCATGCATACGGACCGAACACGATCTGCGCCGTACAGACAATAACTTGTATCAAAGCATGTTGATTTTCGGTGATTCAATCATTCTGCAATCAAATCTCGAATGTGTTACATCGTATACAAAGCTAAAACGTTAAAATACCGCCTAAAATGAAGCGTATTGTCAAAGTTGGCCTTCCAGTGCTCAAAAGATCGTCACGAGCAGCATCCGCTACCGATGAAGAACAGCGGCAACAAGGAGAATCAAGCTCGAGGCCCAGATCAAGATTGCCATTATATTTACAAGTTGATCAACAACCATCAGCAACCCCCACAGAAACTGACGCCTTAAGAAAAAAGAAAACGTCCCTCGTCCTTTCAGAGAAAAAGGAGGTCATCATAGCCGATTGGCTCAATGAGAATCCTATGTTCAACACGAAAATCATTGCTGCCCGAATAAATTTGTAGTCGGCGTCGACCAAGGCCATGAGGATTATGGAATGGTAATAGTTGTAGAACAAGGGGCTTTCACACCGAGGACAATATACGGCGATGTGCTTCCCGTCCAATACAACCACACAGTTGTGCAACTGCTTTAGTTCACCGAACTGCTTGACGATGCTCATCTACTTATCTGGCGTTTCAGGACAGGGCATTGGTTCCTCAGACCTGAATCTCAATTTCCACTTTCAGAATCAATTCCTAAAAAAAATAAGTAAGGTTTCAGTCGTTTTCAGTCGTTATTGTCTTTCTGAGTTTTATTAAAAACAACAATAGTGGATTCAGTGTGGTTAGAATATTACACTGGTAAATGCTGCATAATTTCGCGACCTGCAAAATTGTGTTTCTGTATAATGCAATTTCCGGAAAGCTTCGTTTCTAAACAGATCGTCATATAATAAGTGTTAATGTTGTTCATTGTATGCTTAAGGAAAAATGTGGACATCATATTACAATAGTTGGTCCTCGACAAAGATTGCCATCTTCGCCTTCTTGTTTATATATAAAGTATATAAAATTGTATTGCTACCTGAGGCGTTATCTTCAGCTTTTCTCTCTCGACTTCTGTAAGGCCCTCTTTCTGCATTTTAATCACAGGATCTAAAGAATTAATGTCATCCGCTGTTGTTTCCAATATCCTCTTTCTTTCAGCTGTTCCAGGGGTACATTGTCACTGCCTTCCGCCATACGGATATGAATGTACTAAAACAGTCGTTCTTACTTTTAACGGGATGATCTGAAAAACAAAGCTTATTAATCTTCAAAAAAATCGGAAGTTTTATATATTTACTTCCTTGAAATAATTAATAAAATGTTTCGGTCACAATGCGTACGACATGCAAGGGAATCTTATATTATCAACATGTGTATAAACACTCGTTTACAACCTAATAAATTCAACCTCAAAATCATACAATTTACAAATATGCACATATATTGGAGGAAACACGATTTGTGACTTGCTAAGCATTGATTACATTTGTGTCGAATGTTGAATACATATGTTAAGTAATGAATGGTATATTTTAAGTGATAATTGCAAATATTTGCAAAATATCTAAACGTTACATACACGTAAGCTGACACTTAAACTTGTATTAACATTAAATAATATGAAAATGCAGAAGAAAACGTATACTTAGTTTTAATTAAAAAGGATGATTATAAATGAATAACAAGAATTTTCCTGCCATCAACGTTAAAATAATATAGTTTAATGTACATGGATTTTTTTAAACGGATATGCATACGGGCCAGTTTAATAGAAATCTACAATGACCACTCTCTACAACATTACTCTCTATGAAACAAAGGGAAATAAATATGCTACATTACACCGATACTTTAACGGTTGTTGTCCTCGTCTAGCGCGTGAATATATTCCGATGAATCTACTTGAGAAAATATAGATTGCTTTATTATTAAATTGATTTTTTATTACAAACTTAGCACAATCGTAAAAAATGATATGTATAAACAGCGTTTGAAGCCGACGTTTGTCATTTTCAGTGTAAGGAAAAATTCTGTAAAAATAACGTAACATATATACACAGTTATTGAACTGTATTATACACAGTTATAGAGCTGCTAATGAAAAAAAAATCGGTGGAGAAATTAAACAATTAATAATGTTTGAACTCGAACCGCTCAAGTTATACCATTAGGCTACTTGGAATCCAGTAGGATGCATGTAGAAGATGCTGCTGTATTGAAAACCTTCCCTTACGTATACTTATAACATGATGTATTCTTCGCGAAGTTCGTTTCAGAGAAATCATAAAAGCTTATCGAAGATATAAAAACGTATTAAACCACCGTGACATCATAATCCTTTAATAGTTGAGAGAAACAAATGGACTATAAAACATATTTAATTACGTCATCCTTAGAGAGTGTTTGTTGATTTTCTGGCTAATCAATATGATAAATAACGTTTTGTAAACATCATATTCGATTAAACAAACAAGAGTGGTAGAACTATTATTGACTCTATGAACGGATCAATTTTAAAGAGCGAGCAGCATTGATTTTGATTGTTTGATTACAGGTTCCAATGCAATCTTATCATTCCCCTATTAAGAAAAACAAGAATCAATCAATGTGTGAACTTCCAGGTAAGTGGAATTATCTATTAAGTAATAATACTATAAACAATAAT
Source organism: Dreissena rostriformis (assembly GCA_007657795.1). Taxonomy (NCBI): domain Eukaryota; kingdom Metazoa; phylum Mollusca; class Bivalvia; order Myida; family Dreissenidae; genus Dreissena; species Dreissena rostriformis. Next base: position 30,384 of record VMBQ01002878.1, on the reverse strand, counting down.
AATACTGCTACTACACATTTATACTTATGAATATAAAATGATAATGATGATAATAACATTGATAATGATTATTATTAATAATAATAATAATAATAATAATAATAATAATAATAATANGATGATGATGATGATGATGATGATGATGATGATGATGATGATGATGATGATGATGATGATGATGATGATGATGATGATGATGATGATGATGATGATAATAATAATAATAACATATACACAACATTCATTCTAGTTAAATTGAATTGTCACAATCGCTCATATTGGTTTTGCTTTATGTTGTTCTTTTGTTACCTCAACCCGAGTGAAATTTTCGGTTCATTTCTCCATTCTAGTACCCGAAAGACAAAAATAAAAATAAAAAAATTCCCTACCTACAGACCCTGTTTTTTTTCCAAGGAGACCGGAAACGGACCTATTTTTGTTTGGCCTTACTAGAAATCTTAACTTTCCCAGCAAAGCTTGTGAAATTAAACATAAACGAACCTGATCGACTTTACGTAGGCTTTCGTCTCTGTTTATTGAGATTTATTGACCACACGCCAAACAAATCATAAATTTTATTGGAATACCTCAACCCAGCGAGAGATTTTAATTTATCAAGCAAACTTTCAATTTCTAGGAACACGGGTGTAAACAGCTGCTGTTTTTATTAGAAATGAAGTAACATTAGATAATGTAGTGTTCTCAGTTTGCTGGCTAAATGTTCTAAGATTACAAGAAAATGTGGAAAGCAACGCATTTGATAGTGATTGTAAGTAGTACATGTTAACTATATTAAATGCTATTTAACAACGAAAATACAAAAATACGAAATTTGAACATTATGAACGGCAAAACTATAAATTATTCGTTGATCGCATGCTTTAAGAATGTTTAATAGTATAGAATAATAATAATAATAATAATAATAATAATAATAAGTGAAATCATGGAGTTTAAAGATCTGTCCTAAGGTAAGGGAATCGGTTATATCGATATATGGTAGATTATTGAAATCATTTTATAAATATTTAAATCCGGTTATTATCTTATACCCCGTCTCACCGGACTATCGTCCTTACTACGAATAAAAGTCGGCGTATGCAAAAATTTGATAGTTGCAGTTAAAACGCTTATCTGTTTTTCTCTCTAACAAACCCGAATACCGTCAACCATAGCGCTGGGGTCCTTGTATTTGTTTTATTCGCGTGTATGCGGTGTTCTACGGAAAACCGTTAGGACCATCGTGGTTACACATTAAAATCCAAAGGGCGAGAATGCGAGAACGCGATAGTACCATGGCGACAATGCGACAATACGATGACGACAGTGCGACCATACAACGGCGACAATGCGATAGAACGATGGCGACCATGCGAGAACTCGATAGTACGATGACGACAATGCGACAGTGCGATGACGACAGTGCGACAATACGATGGCGACAGTTCGATAGTGCGATGGCGACAATGCGAGACTGCGATAGTGCGACAATACGATGACGACATTGCGACAATACGATGACGACAGTGCGACAATACGATGGCGATAGTGCGAAAGTACGATGGCGACAATGCGAGGATACGAGAACGCGATAGCCCGATGGCGACAATGCGACAATACGATGACGACAGTGCGACAATACGCTGGCGACAATGCGATAGTACGATGGCGACAATGTGATGATACGATGGCGACAATATTATATGACTATCGCATTGTCGCCATCGTTCTATCGCACTGTCGCCATCGTATTGTCGCACTGTCGCATTGTCGTCAACGTACTATCGCGTTGTCGCATTGCCGCCATCGTACTATCGCATTGTCGCCATCGTATTGTCGCACTGTCGTCGTCGCATTGTCGCATTGTCGCCATCGTACTATTGCGTTCTCGCATTCTCGCCCTATGGATTCTAATGTGTTACCACGATGGTCCTAACGGTATTCCGTAGTGTTCTCATCACGTCCTATTGAAAACGTTTATTATACTTCGATCTCTCGGCGTTAACGCGGCGATCAACGCCACTTCTAAAACTCTTCTTCGACCTTGGAGTTTGCACTTCGACTGCACAAAATCCAAACACGCGAGAGGGTCGTTATGAGAATCTATTGACATCATGGGAACGCCATATTGTCGCCTGTGAGTCTCTGGGTGTCTATGAAAAAATTATCTGCGTTTCCACGGCGACTTAAGTAAGACTGCACTATGGCACTTTTCTACGCATTTGTATCGCACTTCTGATGAGTTAATTGCGTCATCACGTTAATCCCATAACGCTGTATGAACATGCCCAAAGTAGTCGCCATCCTAGGCATGACGTTTTGACGCCTTCATCGTGCGTACTCACGACGACCGCACTGTGTCCTTAGCGAGCCTAACGCGTCCGTACTAACGTTTTAAAAACGCCAGTCAAGTGTAACGGGGTCATTATTCAGTGACCTAACAATAAGAGACTTGTTGAATCCGATAGTTAATTGCAAGTTAATATCACAATTCACACTTAATCTCAAATGTTACCGAGTCTGTTAAATTAATATAGAGTAACGGTAAGTTGAACAGGGGAATACACAATTTTGACAAACATGTGACAAATGAAACAATATGAAAACATTTGGCAAATGCTGTGCGATATTGTATCCGATTGTTATTCTTTTCGTTTCAGACTATATAATCCATGTAAGATTTCTTCAAATGGATCACGCTTAAATTGAACTCAACCATATCGGTAAGAATGAATAATTAAATGTCAAAACCAACCACACCACTAATAATAATACTGTTAACCTTTTTAATAAAACTTCCAGAAATTATTTATAAAAATAAATACTTATTTTGCATACATACATACATAAAGGCCGAATGACGAGAAAGGCTTTGATACTGGTGTTTCGGTCTTAATTGGTAATGCATCAATATTGCTGATTGTTTAACATAGGTCTTACCAATACATTAAACTTGCAAATGCGTGTTGCTGGATATAAGATGGATCGATGTTGAAAGTAATAGACGCTTAAAGTGACAATTCGCGGAATGGATCGTTGTTTTGCATATAAATCGTATAGCGAGAAATAAACTTTACATACATTCATTGAAATATATTTTTTATCGAAGTTGACATCGAAAACCTGGTCAAATTCGGCTTTGAATCGATAAAATAATATATAAATGATCATAAATACATGCAATATGCAAAAATCATAGCAGCGTCGCGAGTTATGCAAATTATATCTTTATTTAGCTTTCGCTAAACATTATAAGCATATGGAAAATAAATACATAGTTTTAGCAAAAAAGTAGCGTTGCAAATCAGTTTCCGTCTGTAACAGATGTTTTTGCATTTGTTCTTACCTTCTCTCCGCTAAATTCGCCCGTATCCGAAATTGTGTTTGTTTAGGTTTGAATTAACGTGTCGAATCATGAATATTAATTAGGTCGTTTTCGTACTTTACCGTACTCGACACCAAAATAAAAATCGCTATATTGTTTGTTTTCAACCGATTTCAACCGGATTTTCAGTGATAACCTCAATAAAAACACGTTTTCTTACGATTCTGCCCATATTTATATATCCGCGAACTGTCATTTTAAGTTTAAAGTATCATATTCGTTTTGTTTTGTTTTCAGACACCTTTGTTCTATTTCATATAACACAAGTTAAGGTATTAGCACTTTAATATGACATTTTGATTTTATGTTCTTTCTTCGCATATTTCTTAGTGTTATGGTATTCTGCATTGATAACCAAAGTTAAAATACAATTCACCGCACAATAAAAAAAAAATGACATTTTAAGTTGTCAACCCCAAATTATTTTTTTCCCCATTTTTTCTGAACCATTTATTCACAAGTTTCACTCTTATCAATCCAAATATTGATCAACGAACATTTTTAGTATGTATTAATAGATACATGCATAATATATACAAATATGATATTTTATAACGTGTAAGAAAATGAATACAGAAAGTGTTAACAAACAAGTGATGTCATCATCCCTCGGAAAACCAGAAAAATTACAATCTCTAGTCACAAGTCTTTTTTTAAAATAAATTTCAAAAATGGCAGTTGGAAATTACAATCTTTGAACATTGAAATTATGTACAAGGTATGTTTGAATGAAAAATAGAAACAAAATGGGGGTCACCAGTGAAAATTAAAAGTTCCTGCTTCACAATCAAGAGTACCCACGTTTGCCAGAATCGCCATACTGAATTTGACTCTTTTACACGTGAGCATATAGATGAATAAAATGTTCAAAACTATATAAAAATGAGGAAAACCTAATAATAAACTCATAAACATACATACATACATTTCATTAACCTGTCAATAAAGACCACTCAATGGATTTGGTCGTTTTGGTCTTTGTTCACAGGTAGTCTGTATTCGCAGGGTCGATTAAAAGGAATTGAAAGGATTGGGAGGAAATCGTTGTGGTCTTTATGGACAGGTGGTCTCTATTAAAAGATGGTCTCTGGGACAGGTTTGACTGTAGTACATTATAATGCTTTTGTGTTGCTACCTCAGGACTAGGTCCAGACCAAACGCCACAACTAAAAACAAAAACAGATCAATACACGAAGGAAAAGAAAATCACAATCGTTTTCATACTGACGCTTTTAAAAGACTGGATAGGTATAACACTAATTTGGAGAATGGTTGCCATATGAATATGAAATATTCGTATTGCGTTTTCATAAATGCAGTTTGGGCTTGGTTAATTCGCAGTAAGGTTTGTTAAATGATATGCTGAAAATTTGCTTTTTGTGCTGCATCATAATATTTTGTTTTAAACTTTTTAGAACTGTTTGAAGTGAAGTGCATTCTCAAAGACATAATGTCGCTGTGGGGCAAATTCCTAGCAATTCCGAAGATGATCCAGACCCATCGTCAGGTACGTTGCGATCTGGCTTTAAGCATTATTGTTGAAGAATTCTAAAAATGTTATTCAATTTGACAGTTGTAAGAGCTTTTTATTCTAATCTTTTTTTCTATTTATAAATACGACTTTGAACATATTTGAGGGAGCATACCGACTTATCTGTCTTTCTGTCAAGATTTTGTTTTCGGTTTAGCCAACACAGTTTACTTTTGACCTAGATTTCTGAGTAGTGATTATGTATACAGCAGGGAAACTGACACTTCCCCTCCGCCATTTGAATAAAGCAATTATTCTTAATTTGGGGAATGCAAACTTAAAACAAGTTTGTATGATACAATTAACTGTTGCATATTTAATATAAAAAACAGCTTAAATACGACATACAATATAGGTATAAACATATACACAACATTCATTCTAGTTAAATTGAATTGTCACAATCGCTCATATTGGTTTTGCTTTATGCTGTTCTTTTGTTACCTCAACCCGAGTGTGCCATTACTTAGTTTCCTATGCGACATTAAATACACACACGAGACATTAAATATAGACATAATATAATACTATCACACTATTTAATTTGTTTTAAATCCGAATCACATCGCCTCCATTTTATGATTCCAAACACAAGAAAATCTGCGAAATGAAAGTGTTATGTCAGAATTGTTTAAAACCATCATTTGGATATGACTACTCTGATTGTGTACACCAAATCTATTTTTTATTTTTTATTAACAATAATAGTGCAGCAGAATACATTCTTTAAAATAAAAATAAATAATTGCCCATTCCCACAAGCAGTATATTTGGCCTAAATTGTATTCATACATAGTGTTTTTGACATTCAAATACATTACATTAAGCTATCCAAAATTAGAAACACGTACATGAATAATATTGCTTATAACTTCTAAGTTATGTTACTTCTACAATCTGTTCATTGTTTAAGTGGTTATTTAAATTGGCAGCAACCAAAATTGGAGACAGAAGTTATTGATGATCGTCAGAAAGCAGTCAAAATTCAACAAAAATCATTTGGAGAATTAGAGCCAGATACTGCATTTGGTACGTAATCCATAACCATGAAAGCTCTCGTCTGAGTGCAACCGAAATGTAAAGTCACAAAAATCTTTCAAAATTGTAATAATACATTGTAATGAATCAATTTGTATGAAACAAAGTGTGCAACAGGGTGTTGACGTATGACTCCGGTGTATAATTTTGACAGGGGTGGGGCGGATGACTGTACATCAGTAACAAAACAATGAGCTCAACATTAAAAGTGTAAAAGCGGAAGTAAAAATTAATCCGTTTTGACTTTGCTTGTTACCTTTACCTTTCACCTATGAAGATATAATGGGGATAATTCTCGGATTTATTGTAAAATTCCCATAGGAATTTCACAGTTACCGTTAAGGATGTAAAATGTGATTGTTTTAAGAATGCTGGTCTTTTCGAATTTACTTGCATCCCGAATGACCACCACTTTGAATACAGAATTTTATTTGATTTAAGTACTTACTTGTTTCCATTGCATCAACAAAATTGGGTTTCGTGTTAAAAATAACAAAAATCTTTATTGATTTACCATCTTTTCACGTAATAACATGAAATGCGAATGTTTACATTAAGTATATGTTTTAGAACAAACGCTTACACCGGATCAAGAAAAGCATGGAATTGCTACAGCAAACGTCAACGGCCAATTTATCAGACTGGAATGTGAAAAGAATAGATTTTTTATTTTGAAATACACATGTGAGACTATTCAAGGAATACTCACGATATGCGCGGAGGATTTGAAAGAGTCTCCATTGTTAGACGACAACTTCTACAGTTATATTTCTGCGGATTCAATACAGGTTTACACAACAAAGCGGTTACTGCATCATTTTCACGATTGCGCATTGGAAGAAACCACAGGCATGTCAACGAATAGCATAGTGGCTTCGATTAGCCAGACAAGTAAATTTAGTGTAATCGTTGTTGAAGATTCTATTAGCGCATCAGTCGTTACTGCCTTGAAAAATTCAGATGTCCGCAACGCAGGTGTATTAATAGTCGGCAATATGGAAGACTTGCCTGTCATCCCTAATGTATTCATTGGCATAACCCAGTCGGAAAAGATTGTGAAGGAAGCAGATTATGTTCTTGAACGTTGTGCATTCGGTATATTGAAAACAGTGTGTTTTCATTTACAACGATTTGAGTCATCACGAACGCTTTCTGGTAAGATATTACTTTACAAATATAACTTGTGTTAAGTTTTATATTATCATAATGAAACAAAGCAAATTAACACTGAGCATTGATCTATATTTGTTTACAATTTTAATTCATATGTTTATTTGAACTATTGAATGACATAATTGCTTCCAGACCTGGAACAAGCCAGTCTGAAAGAGGTGTATGATCAAATCAAGGCATATTTCAAGGAATGTGCAATCCCTGCACAAGAATGCCTTGACTTTCCAATACAAAACGTTGACTATCCAAAGAACATTGACCAGGTAAGTTGTTAATGTTTATGTTTATTTGTTTTTAAGTTTTGTTTAAATAATATGTTCTCTGTTAAACACAATATGATTTGTTTAAAAAACATGCACGTATTAAAACGAATCAACAAACATATGCATGCACTTATTCTGATGTATATGTATATGAATAATTAATAATTAATGTACATGTTTTACAGAATTAATAAGCTTGGCTTTAGATTTGCGTGTGTTGGTTCTTCCCAACATATTGTTATTTATATATCTATGCAACTTTTTCAAAAACGATGTTCATAAATCGGAAATAATTATCAAAATTACTTAGTAGGTGTATGTTTTAAAATGTTAACAATTTAGTTAGAAGTAGCTCCCCAATGATAAAGTAACTATATAAGAGCAAAAGCAAATGAAATGTCATTACATACAAATGCATGTAAGCTTTTTATCTACTCAGTCAAAAGAGAAATAATGTTTGTTTTCATGTTTGTTCTATTGTTCGTGTTCAGGCAATCAAAGTTCTCATGGGCATTCCCTTCATCATTGGATGTTTAAAGAGGAGCGGAAGACTGCTTATTTACATTCAAGCATCGGCATATGATTCTGACGTGGAAAGAAATGTCCGACACGAGTTAGATAAATACGAAGTCAGGGAATATGATTTTCTATACAGAAATGTAGAGCCTTTGTGTTCTACTGGCGATTCAGCATTTGGTGGTATAGGAACTCTAGGGGGATTCGTTAAGAAGGTCATATTGCCTGATGCCTCAGTTCATATACCACCCTCCGAACCGGTGGAAGGCGCTGCAGCTTCCTCGGCGAATTCTTGCACATTGGTAGCTCTTGTTGCGCGTCACGTGGCGAATGCATCTGGATCAGAAGATCTCACCATTGGAAGAAATTTGCGACGAATTGGTCGAATTGTTCGATTAAATGCTCTTGAAGCAATCGACGTGTTGCCAGTAGATGTAAACGAAGATTGTAAAAACCTCTGCGACCCAAGATTCAAAACAGAACTGAATGTGAGTATGACGCTGACAAGATTAACAAAAATAGAAGATCTACACAATTGGATCGGCACGCTTAAACCAGTGCACCTGTGGGGTGCAAGGTCTGCGCCTGGCAGAGGTACACTGACCACAGGAATCTTCCAAACTCCAAATGAAGATAGGATAATCATTCGAGACCGCCGAAGCGATGAACCATTTGCACAAAATGGAGATAGTGGCGCCATGGTTTGCTATTTTGATCCGCGACAAGAAGAGCTGTACGCTGTTGCAATGCTGGTGGAGTTGATGACGCCAAGAGGTGAAAGTCAAAACAGAGAATATGTAGCTGAGATACTGGACATCGCCCTTCAGAAGCTGTCATTAGGCAATGGATATCAACTAGTGTTCATTGAAGATGAAAATCCCTGAATACCGATAAAATTGCATGTTTGTATCCATTAACATATGGATCGTAATTATTTAACTAATGGTTTAGTTTGAACGAAATTACTCACTGAATATGTTTAATCAACGCAGATTTTAAATAAATAAATGGGTCTATCTCTTCTGAAGACAAAATAAAATAATTAGTAATAATATATACCATACCTTTATTCTTATCGAAATGCTTGATTGATTGATCATTTTGTGGTAAAGGAATCCAACTCGAAAGAGACTTACATACAAAGCAACTCCATATTTCTCAAGTCACTGGTCGTGTTGTTTATAACAAGCGAGTGTACATCGCCTACTATCAATTCCCAAACATTGTGTATGCATATAAAAAATATAAGCAGGGGAAACACATCGCCCGTAATAGTTATATACTGATGGATATTTAAAAAAAAACGATAAAACGCTTTCCAATATTGTTCGAGTATATTTATACCCCAAAAATAAAAGTATACGAATAATAAGTATATGCGTTTCGTTGTATCTTCAGTCTTGTAGAATTTATATAACTTTAATTATTATGTTGTCTATTGTAAAGATACTTTGTTTTAAAAAAATGTCTTATAATAGATAATTTCTAATCAATTTTTAAAAACAATACTTAATAATTGTTCATCGAGGATGATCGTTTCCATTAATAATTGTATATCTTAAAGTAATATAATATAAGTTGTTCGGGCCATTTCAGAGCCATCTCAACAAATGTTTTTAGCAATAAAGTTCGAAATGTGTCATACTCTAAAACGTACGAGCTAATAATCACCAAAAACATTCTGACAACATTTATAAATAACATGTTGAATTAAACCAATACCGCGTTACTTCGTTTAGAAATATATTTTCTGTCTCAGTTGTTCCCTTTGCCTGATGTCTTTAAGGAAATGGTACCCGCTCAGGAAACTGAACTATGTTAACCAATCTCCTGTTGTATACAGTCAATGATCTATGATAACATTTCAAATGAATGTATTAGCATTTCTTTCGAAACTGCAACTATATCGTGTTATATGTCAAGCGGCTTTGTCATTGTTATAGTTTTTTGTTAATTTGTTTGTTTGTTTCTTAAAATAGAAATGTTGATTATATGTTAAAGTCAAATAACTGATAATGCATTTCACAAACTTGAACATAATATAAATAGTGATGACTGATTACATCTAGTAAACTGAATTTTGATTTTATGTCCGTGAGAGAGTGTGTTAACAATTGCACAATATACTAACCGCCTTACTTAACATGTCTTAATGCAAATAATATGAAGTTTACACATAAGTGAAATAACACAATTTAATCAAAAAGCCGTTGTGTTTGACATTCTCATATACAATGTTTATTTGATGTTCGAGAGATGCCGCAAACATTTGACGGTGATGCATTAAAATATAATAATAAATAGTCTGTACAATACTGGGCATTAGATATGTATGTTGAAAACACGTGATTGTTGCATCAAATGCTATACGCACACAATTCAAACGTTCATTCGCTTCAATGGATTGTGTCTCCTTTCAATATTATTTTGTATAAACAATATTATTGAATGTTGCTTTTTCGTTAATTTTCTTAACCATGTATATTCAAAGTTGCTGCAATTATCGTATTAAAAACGCACACAAATTTGCTGTATTATAAAAAAAAAATATTATTTTTTAAAGAAGTAACATTGTTTTAAGTGTTCGAATATGTATATCGTGTTCAAATAACATCGTGATTTGACCATATTTATGCCGTTTTATTACTAAATTTGCTGAAAGCAGAACTCAATGTGAATAATAATGCTAAGATATGCATGTAACAGAATGTAAACCTGATATAATATATATATATATATAAATAATCGTAAATTAATTCATTTGATTTTAGACGGTTTATTTTTTTAATTTTATACAAGTTATTGCAGTTGTATAATGTATTTACAATCTATGGATTGTGTGCGCGTTTACTGTATCTGTCAGCTTGGGTGATCTTTATTTTAGTTATAATGATGTATAAACTTATCTGATGTGTGATGTACTAGACATACTTTTGCATAACATAGTGTTATAAGAGTGTTAGAGTAATGTTCTTGTACGTTCTTAAGCACATAGTCGTCCATGTATGTTTTGTATGTTTAACTTTAAATTGTGTCCAGTTTACTAGTGGATTATATCAACTAGAATTCACGAAAGCTTCGGGATATAGAGGATTAGTGTTGTTTTTTAATGAATTATCGATTTTACTCAGTCGTGGTCATTTGAAAAATTATCTCCCGAAAGCAACATTTTTTTTTTAATAGTACTAACACTAAATCCACGTCAGAGTAGATTAAATGTAGCATGTGTCACTATATTGAATGACATTGTATATACTGTTTGATGGGTAAAAGTGTTATAAGCTAAAGTGTGCGACAGGTGAGCTAAATTACAGTGATGTTGAGGCTTTATTTTCATTTTTTTTTCAAACACTTGTTTGTGAAGACTCTGCACTCATTTGCATGTTCAAAGAGAGGTAATTGACACAAATAAACCTGTATTGTCGAAGGAAAAATATTATATTTAATGACGACACGTAAGCTTGACAGATTATGATCGTTTTCCAACTCGTTTTCGTAAAAACTAAATGAAATTTGTGTCGTTTAAAAGTATGTGATAAAAACGAAATAACCCTTGTTGCCCCTTCATACCATTATTTTATTTAAATCGTCCTGGAATTTCGTTGTAAACATTACTGTCGTTTTGTATACAACATTTTATGTTAATACATGCGCTTTAAAATCATGTGGAATTAGGCAAAGTTATATTTATCACCTTCTTTAGATATAATTAGGTTTTAAGTTGTTTGTGTCCTTTGCTGAATACCTTTACTGGGAAGAGGTCGAAATTTGGTAGCTTTGGTGTGCATATTTTTGTGTCTTACGATAGCGTTTATTTTTTACTGTTGTATTTGGTCACACATATCGGATATGCTTGAATATATTTAGTGTTATTAATTATAACCTCTAATTTGTATATATTAACAAAGAACTACTTTAAGCTTGGTGTGGATGTCATTTGCTTATAATCACGTTATCGTTAGTGTGTAGATTTAATTAGTTTGTTGAATAGATTTTTTTAAAGGACCGTTGCGATGATATGCGACTTTAAATATGTTTAAGTTTTTTTATAACGTGGCTCAAGAAAAATAAACGAATGTGTGCATCTACGTTTGAAAATACACAAAATAATTTAAAATGCTTTATTTAAATTGGGTTTTATTAAAAGTGCGTATCATTTTTATAAACTTTGTAATATTGAGTTATATAATAGTAATCAGACTATAAATAAAAAGTTTTTTTCTGCAAACTAATAAACATGTAATTTTATTCTGTTCTAGATTTATAAATGCATACCTTATGTCTAGCAACAGCACAAATGTAGCCACGTTGTTTTGTCACACTAGTATCATTCATTTGTAGTGGTCTGCTTGATCATAGCCTGTGATGTGTGATTGGAACACCAGGTATATTTCCAGCATAAGCAATGTTTGTCTTATTTAACTGAAGTTAACATTTTTAAACTTTGAAGTGCAGACATAAATGGTCACTAATATAACTGCTTACAAATTAGAACATTAAAACAAAAATGTCAATATTATAAAAAATACAGCATATTCCTAATTATATTCATGTTTGCTCATTACATTTTAGCATGTGATATGAAAGCCATGAAAATGTTGCAATCGTTTGACANTTTTTTTTTTTTTTTTTTTATCGACCTGATGAATTAAATTAAAATAATTCTTTATATATACCCATATACAAGTACAAACTGAAAAGTGTGAATGTTGTTAGTGAGAAATAATAATAACTGTGGTTTCAAACATCGATTCAGTCCAGAAAAAAAACACAGTGAAATTGATTGTTGTAGAATACTCATGTATATTAATTAAAAAAAACGGTTGCCAACAACGTCCATGTTTGTCTCAAAACTCTAATAATGTCGAAACAAATCAAACAAAATACTCAGGGGCGAAAATTCTCTCGTTTTTGTAAAGTGTAACTTCTTAAAGTTGTATGAGTGGTGTCATGGCAATAAGTTTTGGGTTATAAGCGACACAGGTTTAAAAATTTAACTTTCCATAAAAATGAATATAACTCCGGTTTTGTCAAAAGAGAACCTAAATATGCAGGTTAGAGGTTCACATAAAAAAACACACACTAAAGCGGGACATAATCGCCAAAACTACCGATAACCCCAAAATCGACAAAAATCAGCCGTTTTATGGAAAAAAAATGAAGAATCAGCTCTAAATGCGTGAAAAATTATTAGGACTCATCAGATATATTATCAGTTGCCGTTATTGGGGCTGCATTATTTTATATGGCGACACGGGGTGTATCCCGGCACTTATACCTAATTAACCTACTACACTCACGGATGTTGTGACGATTTTTGAAGTATAGATACAATTTCCAGCTATTTTGTTCTTATTGAAATATATTGAATTTTGAGGGTGTGTATAAAACGCCGCTTTAGCGCAGCTAATATAGACATATAGGGAAAACGCAGCTTTTAGCGCAGCCAATATAGATAAAGAAGGAACACGGATTAGGCCACGGTTTCGCGATGGTGGATGATTATTTATTAAAAGAATGATGAGATATAAAAGCATTATACGTGTTGAACTCAGTCAAGAATTGAAATGTTGATTGTATTTTCTTAAATTAAGGAACCCAGAACATTTTAAAACGGAATATAAAATATTTTGAATTGAATCTTGTGACCGGGGTGTTTTCGCTTAAATGTATAATCAAAGATTAATACATAAACAAGATGTTAAAGTTTTCTTCAAATATATTTAATAAAATACACAGTTTATTGCTTTTAACAGATTTACATAAAATGAAATTCTACAGTGAATAAAAATGTACGTAAGGCCAAGAATTGCTTAAGTATGTTAGAGAAACGGGGGTTAAACACAAACTTCCCGTATTTGTCCTATTTTAATGCAGAGTTTTCCCAGTGTTTTCTTGCGTCAAAGCCGTATTTCAAGTTTCCTAATATAATGAATTAGTATAACTGTTTTCTCGATTTGGGGATTTTAAAGAAATAAATGTGTACCACTTATAGCGTACCTGTTTGTGTATTATCATCCAGATCTTAATCCCCATCCTATGAATGAAAATTTCACTCATCAAAGAAATTGACACGCAACTAAAAAAAAAAATAGTTTTATTTTGCCATGTTAACTTGTAAGAAATGAAGAACGGTATGAGAGTTTTAATCAGAAACAATATAAGGGTCGTTCCAATGAATGATATCTATATTAAGTAAGGGGTCTGTCCCATGGTCTGCCCGAATAGCCTTTATTTTGAAAAAGCGTGTTCTACAAAGGTGCGAAATCTGTCAACTGAATATACAAAGGTAATACATGTGGCACCTGTTGACACTATGTACAACCGCCAACTGACTTCTCAATATTCGGCATTTGTAGACGTTCGACGGGCGCCGGTTTTAACTACTAGGATTTCAACTGCATTCACTTTGTCTAAGTTTTGTTTAAGTACCTATTTTTTAATTACCAGTTTCGTAGATATGACAGTGTGTTAATAAATGGTTGGCATCACAAATTTACTAAAGTAATGTTTCATTTGCACGTAATTAACACGTCCGTGTAACTTAACAAATATAATCAATATATAAACAAAGCAATCTTCTTTTAATTTCATTGTATTTCCATGATTTCATCAGAAACAACAATAATAGACAAACAACATGGTACAAATCACAAAACACAACAGCTACTTACAAATATAATGAATATATAAACAAAGCAATTTCTTTTTAATTTCTTTGCATACTTCCAGTATTCCATAAGCAACAACAAGAATAGTGAAACAACAAGATACAAATCACAAAACACAATAGATACAAAAATCATAAAAAATCGCACAGAAAAATCATATAAACAATGAACCTGTTCCCTAAATAATAATATTTTTTTTTTATTTTAAGTTTACGTACCATGCACAATAGGGACTAAAATATAAATTAAAAATAAAAGTTTCAAGATTAATTGCAACCCAATCATTTACCAGTTTACTCGGAAGCTGTAGATATTTCATTAATATTAAATCAATACAAACTACTCTATCTTGGTCGTTTATTTACATTTACATGAAAGATACCCCAATGTTTAAATTGAACCCAGTGTACAAGGTTAAGCAGTAATAATAATACTGTATTATGAACCATTCAATTAAACATATTATTATTTTTGGTCTTTAATTATTGTCTTAAACATATGTTTTCAAAAGCCGTGAGATTGGTATTAGCGGCACTAGAAAGCAAACGAAGATCATTTCAACTACGTATTAAGTACTTAAACCTATCGGGCGAAATCATTGCTTTTATCAAGTTCTTTTAATGCACACATTAGACGAGAAGTCAAAATTTTCTAGCGATATATCTAGTGGAATAGAAACGCAACTTTTATGAAACCATTTTTTACAGTGATCACATTGAACCATATCATCGACGCAATCAGGCAAATTGCAAATGCAATAGTTTTTAAAAATAATCGTTTTACAATGTTTTTGTCGTCGTACTCTGATTGTTTTATTTGGTAATTGAAATTCTTTCATTTGTTCGGTATCAATACAATTAATAAGACGTCGGCGCATACGCATGAATTATAACGAGAAAACGATACACATTATGTTACAGTTGATCTGTGAAACTAGATAAATGAAAGAGCTACTTGAGCCCATCTTGATTTGAACCCCCCTCCCTCATAAAACAGCGGGTGTCTACACTGTGTATAAGCGACATGCTGTGGTGATCTCTATCGTATCAGCTCAATACACCGGCCACTAGCTACGGTACTGGAAACATTGCTCCAAATATTAGTGTTTGCATTTAATATATAAACATATCACGCCATTAAACAAAAGACCATATGACATAGAAAGAAAAATTCTAATGCTGTTTAACCAAATGTACAACTATATAGGTGCAGCATTTCGTGTTGCAATGATGCGAGTCGAATCTTTCGCGTATATCTCATATAGAACCGACATGTCTGTTTGCTAGTAACCAAGCTTATTTTCTATCGAAAAGTGTTGTGGTTACATTTTTCATTTAAAGTATCTAAATAATACGTACAAACATGGTTGATTTGAGGAAAGAAAATACTTCAGTTGTTAAAAACATACTCAATACATTAGTTGAATTCACCAACTATATGATCCGATGTTACATCTACGTACAAAAAAGTGCAGTTTGAAAATTCAGATATTAATGTACTGTTTATTTCATGAAAAAAATACCGCATAACACACATTTCATGCTGCTGACTTTCAAAACTAAAAAAAAAAATAACATTTGTTTTCAATAAGTATTTCGAACATTATATTTTCAAAATTAAGATACAAATTGAACATCAATAAATGTAATGAAATTAAATTTATTTCTTGTTACAATTACTGATCTTTCATAATAGTTGTTAAAACACGCAATACATAGATAATAGAAGCATGTGCATGAATGAAAAAACTATTTATGTACATATATTTGAAATCGTCAATAACAGTCAACTTGCGTCAATGTGATACATATTTTTATGTTTAATTGTAACGAAGAAATAGTTAGAGAAATTAGATTCAACATTTTGTTTCTCAAGTCTTGTAACAATATCAGTTATCATTTCTAGAAAAGGGGGCTTCATCCCAATTAAGATCCAATTACATGAATTAACAGGAAATCTTGACATGACTAACTGAAAACAATTCAAAGGGAAGTATTAATTTGCGACTAATTGTACATCCTTACAATTACAAGATATAGCTTCACTACGAAATATGTCACCGAAATCTTGTTTAAATATTATTTCGAGTACAAGTATCTTTAGCAATAATAGCATTCAATAACACGATTATATAACTTAAAAGTAAATAATTGAATACAACAATACGTTTAATCTATACATACGTTAAATATAAATACGTTAATACAATTTTAATTACTGATGATCATGTGTGCTTTAATTATCAAAACAAAATATAATGTTTTCATTTTGATACCGAACATCAAAATAAGTGTATAATTATACTGTCATTTCAGCGATTAAAAATGTAAAATATGTTCCATTTTAAAATTGTTTCGCACCTTTATCATTTTCATACATATATTGTTAAATAAAAACTTCAAATTATTGATACGGTAATTCTCCAATTATACCCATTTTTTTCCTTCTAGTTTTATATTGGCTGCGTTTTCCAACGATTTCTATATTGGCTGCAACGATTGCAACGATGTCTATATTGGCTGCGTTTTATACCCCGATAACGCGGCCTGCAATTTGTATGCTGCGCTAAATGCTGCGTTTTATACACACCC
>VMBQ01002877.1:90593-119595 GCA_007657795.1 Dreissena rostriformis | reverse complement strand
GAAATGAAAAACATGACATGAACATATCGAGAAAAGCTTATTTGGGTTTTAATCGGCATGAGAGAATCAAATCAATTAAGGATGAGATCGATTATATATGTAAAATGTTTTGTGGAATAACGCATCACGAACAATCTATGTCATCTTGCCCCCACCTTATTTGTCATCGCGAAATGATTTCAAATCTTTCTGGATATTTGAAGATGGAAGCCGTTCTAAAAGCATGTACCTCCGAAATCTCTTAGGCGAACCCTTGAGGATAACATCGGAAATCGTAAACTTTTACAAAAGAAACGGACGAGTCTAATGAGGTGATTGTGTTTGGGGCGATGATTGACCTGCAGTCCTACGCTGTTGCCATAGATACGTCATTCGGTCACATAAAATGGTCCTAAAAACCAGAAACTAAGTAGTTCATTGACGCGTGATGGGCATAGCATTTCGTCGAATCGGGCTTGAATTTAAAAAATGATTTCCCTAGAGCACACTGTCATGCGTTTACTATTATCTTTCGAGTTCAGGTTGTTTGATAAATGCGTCAAGTTCAAACCCATGTAAAGTAACATCAACGTGTTTATACCCGTGTGTATCCATCTAGAAGATAAATTTGGTTTAAAAAATTTCGGATAAGTAATTGCTGCAAATGATTCTTTATACTGCTATTGGACTATTTATTAATATACCATGTCTTATTCTTTTGAATACGTCCGCATATTGCGATTAAATAAATTAATTTTACGGTTCGTACAAAACATGCAATTTTCAATTAACAAAACAGTGCAGGCATCGAGAGCGCACGTCATTTAACTGATTGATTTATATGGCTGACTTTGGAAGTGACCAATTCATGCTGTCCAACAATATTAGGTTTTATTTCTTCCGGGACAAATCCATGGAATAAATATCCCCGCCAGGAATGAAGCTTATCTAAAATCATTATTCATTAGAAGTTTAATCCGTTCACAGAAAGAGCCGATATAAAATATGGCATCTCTTGAACACGCGGAAAATCTGTGGTCGTGTTCATTGNATGGACCAATTTTTTTTACCGATTTCGAATGATGATTAGTCATTAATGGACCAATTTTTTTACCGATTTCGAATGATGATTAGTCATTAATGGACCAATTTTTTTTACCGATTTCGAATGATGATTAGTCATTAATGGACCAATTTTTTTACCGATTTCGAATGATGATTAGTCATTAATGGACCAATTTTTGTTACCGATTTCGAATGATGATAAGTCATTAATGGACCAATAACTTTAACTTGTTTCTTCGTCAGGAGTGTTATTTTGCCTAATATAGTTGATATTCAGATATTTCTCCACGAACGTCTTATTTGTAATAAAAATTATTTGTAAAGGTCAATTACAGAGTGGCGGTAATTTTGCGCAAAAAATCCTTAGTGGCAATGGAATGACAGATTGGTAACTTCTCATTTATGCCCAGGTCACATATTCACGAACAACTACGGATTAAATCACCCGTTTGACCTCGGATATGCATAATTCCGTAGTTCAATATGACGTACTAACCAAGGATGATGATGGAAATAGCGGTGAAAAATGCGTTGTATGGAACTCCCGATTAGCCCCTCTCAATTTCCTTCTGCCAGTCACTGGGTCGCCAAATCGGAGCGCAACAATATTTACCCATCGAAAAATGACATAGGTGTCGACAAGGGCCATTAACGCCAGTGAATGATATCTTTAAATTAAAAGTTTTGGTTTAATGATCATCTGTTCTTAGGGCACCGTATGGCTACAGGTTTGCCATTCAGGGCATCCTGTGTATAAGGGAACTGCAATTTTGGTGCAAACTGTTCAGCTATAGTCTGCCATTATTCAAGCCTGTGGAATTCAGTAAACCATCCTCATCTTAAGCCCACACTATACACCGCATGTATCCTGATGGTATTGTGAGCAAACCGGAAAGCATACATCAATGTCCGATAGCTGTCCTCCATAGCCAAGTATTTCATGGCGATTGCGATACTTATTTTCAGGATCAATGGACGGTTTGTATCTGTGGTGTTATTCGTAATCCTCGGACTTACGACATGAAGCAGTTCTTTGACCATCAGTGGATCTATCCGCACACAGCTCTTATATGCAGAAGGGTTTTCTGCGCAATGTTCATACAATAGGGCTTCACATTGGCCATGAATGGGTCTTCGGATACCCCAGAACCTAGTCAGCTATCTAATTTCTATCCCTTTACTTATCCTTACTCACTATACAATGCACATATACCATTTTTAAGAGACTTCCAGTGGTTTTCAGTACCTCTCACTTTCTTAAGTAAGTTATGTAACTCACCATGAAGGCCCGTAAAATAACTTACAAAATACAACTTTTTAATAAAAAAGAGCTTTACGTCCAATTTTTTTAGAGAAAAGTATACTTTTAGACCACCTTTACCGCCATATAAGACGGTCCCATTCCATGGTTTTCCAACACCTCTGTTATTCTTGTAAGATTGGCTTCCCGTCGCGAAGATCCCTTTATGCACACACAAGGACATTCACAAGCCCGGGTGATCAATGAGTAACACAATGTGTGCGGTCTCTTTGTGCGTTATGCAGTGTGCTTTCAGTTTTTGAAATGTATGCGGACCGAATTTGCAATAAATGACTATTAATAAATGAATATGAACAAAAACTACACACAATGAGAAGCAACAGAAAAATAATGTATTTACATGCAAATACGTAACTTTATTGGACAATTAATGTTTTATGACAGACACTTTACTTAACTTTTATGGTGGTTTCCGATGTTTGAATTTACGGCCATAAATTGTATAAACATACGCACGTTTAATTATATTGAAAATCAAACTTTGAGATATGCACACATTAATAATAACTGATTTATTTATATATAAACACAACACGTCTCTGTTATTTTGTTGAATGGTATTCACAATATTGCGAGTAACTACATTAAAAGCTGATATAATTTAATGATTATCACAGAAATATAATTAAAAACGGTATGCACTATTTGCATTTTCTTTCAATAGTAATACATGGTCCATTGAAGGTTGAGGTATAATAATAAACGCAGATTAAAACAAAACTAGTTTATTCAATTCTCGATGCTATGAATAATTTTTCACACTCATATTTTAGAGCTTTTGCTCGAATTATCATGTTGTGTAGTCAACGTATAAAACCTGCTACATGCCCGACCCCGCGTTTATCATTTTATTTTCCCCGGGCTTCTGGAAGTGGGGTGGCGTGACCAACTTATGTAAATCATGATTTAAGTACTATAATAATGTAGAAATTATTCATTTATAATATCTAATTGCATTATTTTGCATCTTACTAGCATTATTTTGTTATCCTGTTTTATCGTATTATGACCTATTGCATAGCTTTGATGGATGCATGCCACGAAATTCTCAAGCTTCATTTGTTTTTCCTCTTAAATCAGGATTTCGCACGACTTTTAAAACAGATAATGATATTTTACAAGCTTTAAGCATCTAGTTATAACTGTGCGTGCATCTTATTGTTACGTATTAATACCGTTTTGCATTTGCCATTTCTTAATGTATTCGTTGGATTGGCTGTAACGAAAAATAAAACCATCGCATCATTGTTCTATAAGTTTAAAATTTATAGATTCAATTAAAAAATCCATGCATTGCTTTCACAATAAAATGTAAAGATTCAAATTGAGATATGATTTAATCGGCCGGATAATCGTTATGAAAGAGCAAAAAATGCATGACAAGAACAATTAAGTGACTGCACGCATAAGAAATAGCGTGTTTCTAAGTAATAACTGCATACAATTTATGGTCAAATAATATATAAATATAAATATATTTATTAAATTTTCAAAATAAAATACGATAATCACCTACATGTAGGCCTATCTGTAATGGTGCATAATATCTTTCATATGCGACCTTTTAAAGTTCAATGTCGTATTTTAGTTTAACTTTATCAGATTTACGATAATTTTTTTATTAGATTAGATTGATGTATATATGAAACTGTGTATCTGTTCCTGCGGTCATTTTATGGATCAACACTTATGAGATGTATTTGTTTCACAGTCTAGTGTTTTTATTTAATGTATTATTGATTCGGGCTCTCTTCTTTGGTGGATGCCCGTTGTGGGGATGCCGTCTCCGAGTTCCACAGAAAAATGCAACCGTAAACTGGGTCAGTGACTTGACGTTGAACCCCGTACCGCTCTGGGATGCGTGGCTGACAGCGTTAACATCGTGTGCCAGTCCAATGGACCGTTAGAAGAGGACAAAGGTTACATCAGTTTAAGCGTGGAGAATGGGACGCTGCAATGGCGGGAAAAGTTGTTACACTTCCCGACACTTCCTCTGCTGGACAATTACGGAGATGTTACAGGGTCAGACGGCCGATTCTTGGTGCACTATGATTTTGACGGCAAATTGTACCCGAAAATAAAATGTTACGGTCTGGTACCAATATTTTCATTATGCAGCTGGTTGGAACCATGTATCTGCTATTGGTCGGTGGACAGGGCAGTTTAGTTGTGAGAGACACTAACGCGTTTCCGGTGGCCGAAATCTTCTGGAACGACACCATCCAAAACGCGAACGGCACGTTCCTACTCATTTCGAAGCCAGTTGTCAATGGACAAAGGTTTTATTTGCTGACAGAGTTTGTCCCTGAAAGCGATTCAGAGGTTTACGAACTCAGTGTTTTGAATCTTCAACGATATTACGCGATTGGTGTCAATGATCGACCGGCGGATATTATGACAATCGCTTGGTTCTACAACTTTGAAATGGAAGATAGGCACGCAACACTATCGGACAAGCTTATATACCAATCTCGACTTAATCGAAATGAAAAACATGACATGAACATATCGAGAAAAGCTTATTTGGGTTTTAATCGGCATGAGAGAATCAAATCAATTAAGGATGAGATCGATTATATATGTAAAATGTTTTGTGGAATAACGCATCACGAACAATCTATGTCATCTTGCCCCCACCTTATTTGTCATCGCGAAATGATTTCAAATCTTTCTGGATATTTGAAGATGGAAGCCGTTCTAAAAGCATGTACCTCCGAAATCTCTTAGGCGAACCCTTGAGGATAACATCGGAAATCGTAAACTTTTACAAAAGAAACGGACGAGTCTAATGAGGTGATTGTGTTTGGGGCGATGATTGACCTGCAGTCCTACGCTGTTGCCATAGATACGTCATTCGGTCACATAAAATGGTCCTAAAAACCAGAAACTAAGTAGTTCATTGACGCGTGATGGGCATAGCATTTCGTCGAATCGGGCTTGAATTTAAAAAATGATTTCCCTAGAGCACACTGTCATGCGTTTACTATTATCTTTCGAGTTCAGGTTGTTTGATAAATGCGTCAAGTTCAAACCCATGTAAAGTAACATCAACGTGTTTATACCCGTGTGTATCCATCTAGAAGATAAATTTGGTTTAAAAAATTTCGGATAAGTAATTGCTGCAAATGATTCTTTATACTGCTATTGGACTATTTATTAATATACCATGTCTTATTCTTTTGAATACGTCCGCATATTGCGATTAAATAAATTAATTTTACGGTTCGTACAAAACATGCAATTTTCAATTAACAAAACAGTGCAGGCATCGAGAGCGCACGTCATTTAACTGATTGATTTATATGGCTGACTTTGGAAGTGACCAATTCATGCTGTCCAACAATATTAGGTTTTATTTCTTCCGGGACAAATCCATGGAATAAATATCCCCGCCAGGAATGAAGCTTATCTAAAATCATTATTCATTAGAAGTTTAATCCGTTCACAGAAAGAGCCGATATAAAATATGGCATCTCTTGAACACGCGGAAAATCTGTGGTCGTGTTCATTGCCATTTATTGACTCGGAATTCTTTCGGCTGCCATGTATGACACTGATATTTGCATAGATTTATAGTGAGATTTTATTATTCTTTTATTTAATGTACTTACTAAAATTTTACACTATTTTAGGAACTCATTCCTCTGTGAATGTTCATGTAAGAAGCCAGTCTTCTTTCATATTTCATGTTCAAAAGACGATAAACCAATGCCTTTAAGAAAGCTCATATGTATGTGTTCAGTTGCAGTCAGTTACTTTATGTCATGAAGTTAATACATTATTAGTTGTTGTATTGATATTTTCGTTTCGAATAAAAACATGCAATTATGCCTGGTAGTAGAACAAAGTGGGAGTCTCTAGATTAACGTTGGTGTCGTGAGAACACAAGAACTTGTCTTAATTCATGTGCGTTAAGTGTCGTCCAATATAAGCCTTTGCAGTTTGCACAGGTTTATTAGAGACTAACATTTCGTCTTAAAGGCATTTTTCTTACAAAGA
Source organism: Dreissena rostriformis (assembly GCA_007657795.1). Classification (NCBI taxonomy): domain Eukaryota; kingdom Metazoa; phylum Mollusca; class Bivalvia; order Myida; family Dreissenidae; genus Dreissena; species Dreissena rostriformis. The sequence goes on along the minus strand of VMBQ01002877.1, from coordinate 113,231 downwards.
AAGTATGCTGTAATCGAAAATGAAAACAAATTAAACAAATCTGAAGTTAGTCTCAATTTAGGTGGATGAAGAGGTGCACTTCTATATTATGACCTAAACTAATTGTTGTACAGAGTGTGGCAAAAGAGAACAGCGAAGGTAATAGCGCATACGAATCCGGGTCGCAGCAGGCACATGCGCGTATGGATGAGTAATGGTTACATGTATATTACACTTACATTAATTTAAAATAAATACACGTGAATTTGGTCTGCGTGCACTTGGTCGCTTCTGGGTGGTAACTGTTGTTTGTCAGAAATTGTGCTCTTTGTAAAGCTGTATTACTCGAGTTAAAACGTAAATGTATAAAACTGTAAAGTGGATACATTTATTGACAGTATCATACAAATAACTGTGAATATTTTTTTTTGATTTAAGCTAGCATAAACGTTCTGATTAAAGTACATCGTCTTAGTTTACAGCTTTTTTATATTTCCTATGCTGAAAAGATAAATTAGACATCTTTAATATTAAATTACATAATTGATCATCTTTCTTGCAATATTTTGTTATATACGACCCCACAGGTGACTCCTTTTTATCGTATGTTTCATATTGCATAGCTCCGATGGATGAATGCCATGAAATTCTCACGCGGCTTTGCCTAAGTGTTGTTTTTCATCCTAAATCATGATTTCGCACGATTTATTATACAGATAATTATTTTTATAACCTTTAAGCGTCTAGTTTAAACGTTTCATGCATCTTAATGTAACGTTAATAGACCGTTTTGCATTTGAAGAATATTTTTATGTGATTTTCTCAATGTGTTTGTGCGTTGGCTGGCTGTTACTAACCACTAAAACATTACCACCGCATAATCGATCATACATATCCACATTTACAGATACAATTTAGAGATCTATGCATTGTACTCATAATAAAATTGTAATATTAGGATTGAGATAGGATTTAAACGGCAGAATAATTGTTATGGANTACGCGTTATGAGAGGTCGTATTGATAGACTATGTGTTTATAAAAGGTCTTATTGATAGTCAATGTGTTTATAAGATGTCGTATTGATAGACTATGTGTTAATAAGAGGTCGTGTTGATAGACTTTGTGTTTATAAAAGGTAGTATAGATAGACTACGCGTTATGAGAGGTCGTATTGATAGACTATGTGTTAATAAGAGGTCGTGTTGATAGACTTTGTGTTTATAAGAGGTAGTATAGATAGACTACGTGTTATGAGAGGTCGTATTGATAGACTATGTGTTTATAAGAGGTCTTATTGATAGTCAATGTGTTTATAAGATGTCGTATTGATAGACTATGTGTTAATAAGAGGGTGAATTGCAACATATAATCATTATCGATCTCTTTTTAAATAAATAATATAATATTGTTCTAATTTTTAACAAATAATTTAACCTTCATTTCAGCTTTTCGGATCACTGTTGATTGTTACTGGTAATTTTAGGAAAATACAAAATAATAATAGAAACGGACTAAAAAGCATCGCGGACGATGACGTGTTTTCTGTCCATGACCATAATCTACGTCTTTGTATAAAACACATATATTTATTTAATGCTTTCCGGTGGTTTATAGAGAAATATCAGTGATTTAAAACTGATTATTTCACTGTTTCAAAAAATGAAAATTATCAGTGAAAATCGATAATTTTCACTGTTAACTGTGAAATGACGTCATTATTTTGACGAAATGACGTCATTATCCCAACAACATTCTTTAGTTAAACAATGTAACAATGTATATAAACTGTTAAAAAAGCATGAAATAAAAAGAAAAATTGTTGGATTCGGTGGAATATTGATTTTAATTCACTCGTGATCATAGAAAATATATATTTCACTCGTGGCTGCGCCACTCGTGAAAATATTAATTTCTATGATCACTCGTGAATTCAAGTCGATAATCCACCGAATCCAACAAATATCCTCTATGTATTATTGCTAGAAAGTAATGTATGAAAAAAAAAATCTTGCAAAATATGTTAAATATAATAATAATTTATTTCAATTCTAGAAAAAGGTTACAATAACAGTAGATTATGTCTATAATACTTTTTACACTGAGTTTGTTAAGTTTCTTATATACTTTTAAACACATTTTGCGCTTTTTGTAATTGGGTGTCGTTTTATTTAAGCTCTTTTGCCGAACGTTTTGTTTCAAACAATAAATAAAAGCTAGCATTGCCAATATAGTCCCCAAAGGTCAAATAAAATGGTCTTAAAACCCAGGAAAAACATATTTCATTGAAACGCTATGGGAACATCATTGTGTCCAAACTGGCTTGTTCTTGAAAAATAATTTCCCTAGAGTACACGGTCATGCATTGAATGTGATTGTTTACATTTATCATGTTTGATAAACACGTTAAATTCAAACCTATGTGAAGTAACATCAACATTTTGATACCCGTGTGTATCTATCTAGAAGATTAATTTGGTTGTACAGTTTTTGGTTAAGTTATTGCTACAAAGGATGATGTATACTGCCATTGGATTTTTTTGCAATGTTCTGGAAAGAGTGTGATTAAGACATGTGTTTGAAGTGTCATCCAAGATTAGCCTGTATAATCCGCACAGACTTTTCAGGGACGACCTTTTCCGCTTTTATGGAAATTTTCATTTAAAGGAGGTCTCTTGTAACCAAAAATGTTGCAAGAACATTTTCTTTGGTTAGTTTCAATTAAGTTGGATAAAGAGGCCCAATTCCAATATTATGGCCTTAACTAATTTTTGTACGGAGTGAGGCAATCGAGAACGGCGAAGGTATTAGTGTATCGAATCCGGGACGTAGCAGGAGCATGCGCTTATGGTTTAGTAATGGCAACATTACACTTACATAAATTTTAAATAAATACATGTGAAATTGGTCTGCATTTAGTAGGTCTTTTCCGGGATAAAACTGTTGTTTTTCAGAAAGTTTGTTCTTTCTAAAACTGTTTCACTCGAGATAAAACGTAAATGTATAAAACTGTCAAGTGGATAAATTTATTGACAGAATCATAGTTTCATACAGATATCTATGCTTAAGACTGATTAAAGCTAATATAAACGTTTTGAGTAAAGCTCATATTCTTAGTTTACATCCCTGTTACATTTCAAATGCTGAAAAGATAAATAAGACAATTATAACATTACATTACACCATTTTTCATCTTACTGGCAATATTTATTTATATATATACACACACAGGCGAATCCTGTTTGATCGTAGTAATATCACTTATTGCATAGCTTTGATGGATGCGTGCTATGAAATTCTCATCTTGCATTGCCTGTGGGTCCTTTGTCCTCTTAAATCAGAACTTCGCACGACTTTTAATACAGATACTGATATTTTATAAGCGTTTAACGTCTAGTTCAAACTGTGCGTGCATCTTATTGTAACATTAAAACCCTGTTTTCCATTTGCAAAATAGTTAATGTGTTTCTTAAATTTGTTCGTGCCTTGGCTGTTACCAACAACTAAAACATTACCATAATCGTTCATTAAAGTTTCAAATTGATCGATTCAATTCAGAGATATATGCATGGCACTCATAATAAAATATAAAGATTAGAATCGCTACGTGATTTAAACGGTTGGATAATCGTTTTAAAAAAATCGTAAAATGAAGGACATGAACAGTTGAGTGATTGCATGCTTGAGGAAGAAGCGTGTTTCTACGTTATAACTACAGACACTATTTTCATTTATCATTGAATTGAATCAGTAAAATAACACAACTATACTTACTGACATGTATGCCTATCTGTGTGGTGTATGTCTATCTGTACGGTGTATAGTATCTTGCATTTGTGTCCGTCTGAAGTTCAAGGCTGTATTCAACTTAACATTCTTATCAGCTTTAAGATAATCATTTTCATTCAGATTAAATTGATGTATATATGAAACTTTGAACCTATTCCTGTGGTCATTTTATGGATAAATACTTAGAAGATGTATTTGGTTTACGGTTTATTTTTTCTATTTTATGTGGTTCTGGTTCAGGCACTCTTCATCAATAGATGCCCGTTGTGGGGATGTCGACCAAGCGAATCATATTCGTTTTATCTCAGAGTTCCACAGAAAAACGCGACCGTTAACTGGGTCAGCAACTTTGCGTTGGACCCCGTACCAAACGCTCTGGGATGCGTGGCTGACAGTGTAAACATCGTGTGCCAGTCCAATGGGCCGTTACAAGAGGACAAAGGTTACATCAGTGTAAGCGTGGAGAATGGGACGCTGCAATGGCGAGACAAGGTGTTACACTTCCCGACACTTCCTCTGCTGGACAATTACGGAGATGTTACCGGGTCAGACGGTCGATTCTTAGTGCACTATGATTTTGACGGATAGTTGTATCCGAAAATAATATGTTACGGTCTGGTACCAATGTTCAGTATGCAGCTCGTTGGAACCATGTATCTGTTACTGGTCGGTGAACAGGGCGGTTTGGTTGTCAGAGACACAAACGCGATTCCGGTGGCCGAAATCTTCTTAAACGACACCATCCAAAACGCGAACGGCACGTTCCTACCCATTTCGCAGCCAGTTGTAAATGGACAAAGGTTTTGTTTGCTGACAGAATTTGTTCCTGAAAGCGATTCAGATTCTTACGAACCCCGTGTTCTGAATCTTCAACGACTTTACGCGATAGATGTCAATGATCGACCGGCGGACATTATGACAATCGCGTGGTACTACAACTTTGAAATGGAAGATAGGCTTACAACACTATCGTACAAGCTTATCTACCAATCTCGACTTAAGCGAAATGAAAAACATGACCTGAACATATCAAGAAAAGCTTATTTGGGTTTAAATCGGCGTAAGAGAATCAAATCAATTACGGATGAGATCAATTCTATGCAAAATGTTTTATGGAATAACGCATCACGAACGGTCAATGTCATCTTGCCCCCACCTTATTTGTCATCGCGAAATGATTTCAGATCTTTCTGGATATTTGAAGACAAAAACGACCCTGTACAGTTGGTTTCCCGCTCAGACAACTTATACGTATCGCACATGGCAACGTGGGAACCGGACAGTGATTGGATTCAGTATGGCGCTCGTAATACGATAACGTCATATATATGGGCAACCACCATAGACTCAATGCTAGTCCAAATTAAGTCCGATGGAAGCTATTCTCAAAGCATAGACCTCCGAAATCTCTTAGGCGAACCCTTGAGGATAACATCGAAAATCGGACGAGTCTAATGAGGTGATTGTGTTTGGAGCGATGATATTGGTTGCAGACATACGCTGTTGCCATATATACGTCATTCGGCGCTCTGCAATGGGAGCTTCCCATCCCAAATAACATGGAGTTGAAGGGCCAAGTGTCGGGCGTCAGCGGAGCGGCGTCGCGTATCCGAGATCAGCTCGTATTTTATGCTGAACTTTCAGGGAAATCCGCTAAGATTATAAGTATAAACTGACAGTATTGATAGACTATGTGTTAATAAGAGATATTGGATAACAGAACACAGTTTTCATACTTGTTAATATGTGTTCGTTGTGCAACATATAAACAATATCAATTTCTCATTGAATAATAGATTATTCCTTTTTTTAAATTAATTAAAACTTCATTTCAGCTTTGCTTATAAATGTCAACTATGAGTTGATTGTAACTGATGATAATAAGCAACGACTTATCGCTTACGATAAAACAATCCATTACCATAATATACATATTTTTATCGAAAACTCGTATTTATTATTGCCAAAAAGTGATATTTTTAGAACAATTTTGCAAAATATACCTCTAAATTATTTCAAATGCAAAAAAAGTAACAATAGCAGCGGATAATGTTGATAATACTTTGACACTAAGGCTGTAAATTTTCTAATATACATCAAAACACATGTTGCACCAGTTCTTATTGGTAATCATTATTCAAGCTTTTGAGTTGAACATTTTGCTTCAAGCAATAAGTAAAAGACAGCATGTCCGTCATAATCCCCGACGGTCACATAAAATGGTTCTAAAAACCAGAAACTAAATAGTTCATTGACACGTGATGGGCATATCATTTCGTCGAATCTGGCTTGTATTTAAAAAATGATTTCCCCTGATCACACTGGCATGCATTGACTCTTATTGTTTGTAAGTGTGTTGTATAAATACTTAAAGTTCAAACCCATGTGAACTTACATCAACGTTTTGATACCCGTGTTTATCTTTTTAGAAGATTAATTTTGTGACTTTATTGACAGTTTAATCCGTTAACAGCAAAACTTGATGCAAAAATGGAATATGTTGAACAAACGGGAAATATGTGATCGTATTCAGCGCTATTCATTGACTGGGACATTATCTTCCGATACAGCACTCCTTCCCATTAATTGACTGGGGATTCTTCTTCCGATACAGCACTCCTTCCCATTCATTGACTGGGGATTCTTCTTACGATACAGCACTCCTTCTAAACAGAAGATGTTGTGCGGCCATTCATTGACTGGGGATTTTTCTACCGATACAGCACTTCTTCTAAATAGAAGATGTTGTGCGCCATTCATTGAGTGGGGATTCTTCTACCGATACATTGACTGGGGATTCTTCTACCGATACATTGACTGGGGATTCTTCTACCGATACATTGCCTGGGGATTCTTCCTCCGATACAGCACTCCTTCTAAAAAGAAGATGTTGTGCGGCGCCTATTGGTTAAGGAGTACACTGTACACATGGCTCAGTTCTGTATTAATTCAAAATGTACATATCTATAGGTGGATAAGGTGGACAATGACAGATACAGGAATAAGGGGTTTTTGCTTACATGTATGAAACACAGATTTGCGTAGATGTGAAAGTGAGATGTTATAATTCTTTTATTTAATGTTTAATTTTACAGCATTTAGGAACTCATTCCTATATGATTTTAAATTATGGAAGCTAGTTAACCCTTTGCATGCTGGGAAATTTGTCGTCTGCTAAAATGTTGTCTGCTAAATTTCTAAAATTAGCATTTTCTTCGATTTTTTTTCAAAGAATACTATCAGAATAGCAAACAGTTTTGATCCTGACGAGACGCCACATTCTGTTGCGTCTCATCTGGATCCAAACTGTTTGCAAAGGCCTTCAAAATCCGGTTCCAGCGCTCAAAGGGTTAATTGTATGTTTCATTTGAGAAAGACGATAACACTATTCCTATAAGAACACTAGTATGCATGTATTCACTTGAATTCAGTTACTTTATATGATAACTTTAATCATAATGAGAGGTTAAGGTTTTTGTTTAGAAAAAAAAATATATCCATACTGTATTGTAGGAGAATAAAGTGGATGCCATCAGATAAACATTGGTGTCAGAACATAAAAGTCCGCTCATGCTTATCAGGGACGATACTTTCCGCCTTTTTGGTATTTTTTGTTTAAAGGGGATTTTTCTTAGCGATGATGCAGTTTATGCGGAAAGTGTCGTCACAGACTAGCATGTGCGGACTACACAGGATTATCTGCGACGAATCTTGAATCTTCACGCACATGCGTCAAGCCATGTTTCCTAAGAACGAGTTTTATATACAGAATCCCGGCTATCTTCGTCGTCTTGTTTTCATGAGAATACATATACTCTTTATTCAATATTTTTGCGACTGATGTGTTAAATGACAAGAAAGGGACAGACATATATAAAATACAAAACATAAAGCCAAAATGTGCAATCCCTACCCGTTGTATACAGTTCCTTTACATTAATTATATTTGCAAGTATGTATTTACTGTAAAATTACTGTTGCCATACGATTTACCAATTATATATTTAAAGTTAACGGACAACTTATTATGTACTCTTACTACCGATAATTCGTATGTCTCGTTCTGGAAAAAAAACCCACTGGATATAAGCATATGAACCGCGTTCTCGGAAAACGGGGCTTTATGCACTTGCGTAAAGTGTCGTCCAGGTTATGCTGTGCAGTCCGCACAAGCATATCAGAGACGAAACTTTCCTTTTTATGGAATTTTCGTTTAAAGGAGGTCACTTCTAAACGAAAATCCACGCTATGCGGAAAGTTTCGTACATGATAAGCCTGTTTGGACTGCACCGGCTAATCTGGGATGACACTTTATGCACAAGCATTATACCCTGTTTTCCCAGAGCGATGCTCATATTCTTAAGGATGGGCAGTGTATCGTTTTGGTTCAAATCGTCCAGACATCATGTCTATCAATAAAAGCAGGCAGATATGAATCCAACAAAATAACCATGCACGCCATTCAAGTTTTTATTAACCCCCGTCGCTACTTGTTAAAAGAACCCGCAGAAAGTGCATGCCACCGCCAGGCAAATTAACGAAAATTGATGACGACGCAATAGCCAGCGAGAATGATGCCTAAAGTGGATTAACACCAGATGCGACACCGGAAAGTGGTTCTTTACTACTAGCAGCGTTATATCTGCTTTCTTTCTATATTTGACAGTTTTCATTAAGTGATTTCACAGTTTTCATTAAGTGATTTAGATGACGTTTGATTTGCCCTTTAAAGCGACCATTCATAGCAATCACCTGTGGTTATGTCCTTATTATTCTCGTATTATATTCTTCCATTTTGGGTGTTTGTTAAACTACCACTCAGTGGCATTCGCCACGGGAATTAGTGGACTATTATCACTGCAGTCGCATTTTTTGACACATATTATTCGCTAATATTTGTTCACTTATTATTTTATTTTTTTGGAATAGCACTTGAACAACGTTCATAATTAAAAAATGTACGTGACAAACAACAAGAACAATTGTACAGAATATACATTATATCAGAGAGGGACGATGCAATATTTAAGTTGATCATGTAATGCAGTATTCCTCAGTGACACGAAGTCATTAGTATTTATGCGAGACTATCCTATATTTCACTCTATATGTAGATGGGTGGATGAACAGATGGATGCATGGATGGATTGAACGATGGATGGATGGATGGTTGGATGGATGGATGGATGAGACGATATATAGATTACAATTAAAATTAAATCGAACTGCATACATACATGTAACAGTTTAATTTTATTAACAACGAACTACCTACTTATGTATCAGATGTGTACTCTTAAAAAAATCTAAAACTTTAATCGTAATTTGTATCGCTACAAATTCAAACAATGTTAACTTATTAATATCATGTCTGTTCTAGATGTACACATTCTCAACTAGATCAACCGTTAATAAAAAGGATCACAATTGATATTCTGGAAATCAACTCATCCAAGCGACGTGTTCAAAGATTATCTTAATTTTTAAAAATGTCATTTAATGTGTTTACGAACCAAGCTGTAATGTTTTGAATTGTCTTAACTAAGAAAATAGCAAGAAAAAGGTTTAAAAAAAAAGTTTTTTTCCACCTGATTCGAACTCGGAACCACTGGCAGCAAAACCAATGGCGTGACCACTGCGCCGAACAGGCTTTGATAAATAAGAGCGAATTATAAACGCTAAGTAAGAACTATACGTACCTTCCAAACTGTCGAGGAAAGGCGTCACACACGCTTTATAAATTGTTTACCGATTTCGAATGATGGTTAGCCATTAACGGACCAATTTTGTTTACCGATTTCGAATGATGGTTAGCCATTAATGGACCAATTTTGTTTACCGATTTCGAATGTTGATAAGCCATTTATTGACCAATAACTTTAACTTGGTTCTTAGTCAGGAGTGTTATTTTGCCTAATATAGTTGATATTCAGAAGTTTCTCCACGAACGTCTTATTAGTAATGAAAGTAATTTGTAAAGGTCAAATACAGTGTGGCGTTAATTTTGCGCAAAAATTCCTAAGTGGCAACGGAATGACAGTTTGGTAACTTCTCATTTATACCCAGGTCACATATTCAAGAACAACTACGGATTCAATCACACGTTTGACCTCGGATATGCAGAATTCCGTAGTTCAATGCGGATCCGGATTTAGACGTACTCACCAAGGATGATGATGAAACAAGCGGTGAAAATTGTGCTGTATGGACCTCCCGCTTAGCCCCTTTCAATTTCCTTCTGCCAATCACTGGGTCGCCAAATCGGAGCGCAACAATATTTACCCATCAAAACATGAACTAGGCGTCGACAAGGGCCATTAACGCCAGTGAATGATATCCTTAAAAGTTTTAATTTAATTATCATCTGTTCTTAGGGCACTGTATGGCTACATGTTTGCCATTCAGGGCATCCTGTGTATAAGGGAACTGCAATTTTGGTGCAAACTGCTCAGCTATAGTCTGCCATTATTCAGGCCTGTGGAATTTTGTAAACCATCCTTAACTCAAGCCGACGCTATACATCGCATGTATTCTGATGGTATTGTGAGCAAACCGGAAAGCAAACATCAATGTCCGATAGCTGTCCTGCGTAGCAAAGTATTTCAGGATGATTTCGAGCCTTATTTTCAGGATCAATTGACGGTCTGCTCCGGGTGTTTTCTTTGTAATCCTCGGATCGACGAGTTATTTGACCATCAGTGGGTCTATCCGTATACAGCATATGCAGTAGAATTGACTGCGCAAAGTTCATACAATAGGGCTTCACATTGGCCATGAATGGGTCTTTGGATACCCCAGAACCTAGTCAACTATCTCATTTGCCTTCTATCATGTTCACGTGAAGTAGCTCATCCACTGCCCTGGCATTTTGGAACAAATTTATATCCAGCTCCAGCCAAATAATTGCAAGCATCAGTTGTGTAGTTCTCATGTTGTAAAAAAGTGGTAAACAGGTGACACGAAAGGCACATAAACTTATACCTAAAAAAACGGCATGTCCCTTTATTTATCCTTACTCACTATTAAATGCACATATACCATTTAAAAGAGACTTTCAGTGGTTTTCAGTAACTCTCACTTTCTAACGAAGTAAGTAAGTTATGTAACTCGCCATGAAGGCCCGTTAAAAAAACTTACAAAAAACATGTTTTTAATAACAAAGAGTTTTACGCCCAATTCTGTTGAGAGAAAAGTATACTTTCAGACGACCTTTACCGCCATATAAGACGGTCCCATTCCATGGTTTTCCAACACCTCTGTTATTCTTGTAACCTTGGCTTCCCGTCGCGATGATCCCTATCTGCGCACACAAGGACATTCACAAGCCCGGGTGATCAATGAGTAAAACAATGTGTTCGGTCTCTTTGTGCGTTATGCTGTGTGCTTTCGGTTTTTGAAATGTATGCGGACCGACTTTGCAATATATAACTATTAATAGATGTACATGTATATGAAATACACACAGTGAGCAGCAACAGAAAAATAATGTATTATACATGCAAATACGTTAGTGTATTGGAACATTTAATTTTTGATGACAGACACTTTACTTTTCTTTTATGGTGGTTTTCGATGTTTGAATTTACGGCTAGAAATTGTATAAACATATGCTCGTTTAATTATAATGAAAATCAAACTTTGAGATATGCACACATTAATAATAACTGATTCATTTATATACAAACACAACAAGTTTCTGTAACTTGGATAAATGGTATTCACAATATTTCGAGTTGCTACATAATGTGCTGATATAATTTAATGTTAATCAAAGAAATATATTAATTAAAAATGGTATGCACTATTTGCAATAGTACTATATGGTTTATTGAAGGTTGGGGTAAAATAATCAACGCAGATTAAAACAAAACTAGTTCATTCAATTCTTGATGCTATTAATAATTTATCACACTTATATATTAGAGCTTTTGCTCGAATTATCATGTTATGTAGTCAACGTATAAAACCTGCTACATGCCCGACCATATAATTCAAAAAATGTACTTGCGCGATTATCATTTTATTTGCCCCGGGCTTCTGGCAATTGGGTTGGCGTAAAGACAGTTATTTATTCTAATATAAGCTCGATTAATAATTATAAGGCATTCGTGACCAACTCATGTAAATCATGATTGAAGTACTATAATAATGTAGAACTTAAACATTTATAATATTAAATTGCATTATTTTGCATCTTACTGGCATAATTTTGTTATATACACCCCATAGGCGAATCCTCTTTTATGGTATTATCACTTATTGCATAGCTTTGATGGATGCATGCCATGACATTCTCAAGCGACATTGCCTAATGATCGTTTTTCCTCTTAAATCAGGATTTCGCACGACATAGCATGATATTTTATAAGCTTTATGCATCTAGTTATAACTGTGCGTGCATCTTATTTTTACGTATTAATACCGTTTTGCATTCGACATTTCTTAATGTATTCGTGCATTGGCTTTACGAAAAAATAAAACCATCACATCATTGTTCATACAAGTTTAACATTTATAGATTCAATTTAAAAATCCATGCATTGCTTTCACAATAAAATGTAGAGATTCGAATTGAGATATGAAGATATAGCGTGTTTCTAGTCTTTCATTTACGACCTTTTACAGTTTAGTTTTAGTTTAACTTTATCAGCTTTAAGATTATTATTTTTATTAAGATTAGATTGATGTATATATGAAACTGTGTATCTTTTCCTGTGGTCATTTTATGAATCAACTCTCAGGAGATGTATTTGTTTTTCAGTCTACTGTTTCTGTTTAATGAAGTATTGATTCGGGCTCTCTTCATTGATGGATGTCCGTTTTGGGGATGCCGTCCAAGCGGATCATTTTCGTTTTAGTTCCGCAGCAAAACGCAACCGTTAACTGGGTTGACGACTTGACGTTGGACCCCGTACCAAACGTTCTGGGATGCGTGGCTGACAGCGTTAACATCGTTTGCAAGTCCAATGTACCGTTACAAGAGGTCACAGGTTACATCAGTGTAAGCGTGGAGAATGGGACGCTGCAATGGCGGCAAAAGGTGTTACACTTTCCGACACTTCCTCGGCTGGACAATTACGGTGATGTTACAGGGTCAGACGGTCGATTCTTGGTGCATTATGATTTCGACGGAAAGTTGTACCCGAAAAAAAATTTTACGGTCTGGCACCAATGTTCAGTATGCAGCTTGTGGGAACCACGTATCTGTTATTGGTCGGTGGACAGGGCGGTTTAGTTGTGAGAGACACTAACGCGATTGCGGTGGCAGAAATCATCTTGAACGACACCATCCAAAACGCGAACGGCACGTTCTTACCCATTTCGCAGCCAGTTGTCAATGGGCAAAGGTTTTATTTGCTGACAGAGTTTGTCCTTGAAAGCGATTTAGATTCTTACGAATCCAGTGTTCTAAATCGATTGCACGCGATTAATGTCAATGATCGACCGGCGGACATAATGACAATCGCGTGATACTACAACTTTGAAAAGGAAGATATGCACGCAACACTTTCGGACAAGGTTTTACACTAAGGTTGTACAGTTTCTTATATACATCAAAACACATTTTGCACTATTTTGTTTATTGCTAAACATTATTCAAGTTCATAAGTTGAACCTTTTGCTTCAAGCAATAAGAAAAAGATTGCATGTTCATCATAGTCCCCGACGGTCACATAAAATGATCCTTAAAACCAGAAACTAAATAGTACATTGACACGTGATGGGCATATCATTTCATCGAATCTGGCTCGTATTTAGAAAATGATTTCCCTAGAGTCATGCATTGAATGTGATCGTTGAAATTTATCTTGTTTGATAAATACGCTGAGATTAAACCAATGTTAAATAAATATCAAAGTTTTGATACTCGTGTGTATCTATCTAGAAGGTTAATTTGGTTGTACAGTTGTCGGATAGGTAAACGCTGCATAGGATGCTGTATACTGTTATTGGACTATTTGAGCCTCGTTCTGTGAAAATTGTGTTTAATGCGTGTGTGTAAAGTGTCATCCCAGATTAGGCTGTGTAGTTTGCACAGTCTAATCATGAACAGTGTCCGCATTTATAATTATTTTCGTTTAAATGATATCTCTTCTAAAGGAACAGCCAGTCTAGGCGGAAAGTGTCATTCCTGATTAGCCTGACTGCGCAAATGCATAAAGCCCAAGTTTCCCAGAATTACGCTCGTTTATTAATATACGATGTCTTGTGATTTTGAATACGTCATTGTGTGATTGAATGCTTTTATAAACGGTTTGTACAAAACACGAATTTTTCAATGAATAAAACAAAGCATGCATTGTGAGCGCGCGTCTTTCAACTGATTGCTTTCTATTGCTGACTTTGGGAGTGACATATTCATGCTGTCAAACAATATTAGGTTCTATTTCTGCCGGGACAAATACACGGAATAAATATCCCCCCAAGGAATAAAGCTTTTTCAAGAATCATCATTCATGGGAAGATTGATCCGTTCACATCAAGACTCGATGTGCAAATGTCTTCTGTTTAACTTACGGGAAATCTGTGATTGTATTTAGCGCCATTAATTTACCGGGAATAATTCGTATGAAACAGACATTAGCGTAGTTGTTATGGTGATATTTTATAATTCTTTAATTTTGCATCATTTAAGGACCATATTCCGATATGAATTCACATAAAGGAAGCAAGCCATCTTTTATATTATATCGCCAAAGACGATAAACCAACTCGTTATACAAAACTAATGTGCATATATTAAGGCGAATTCAGTTACTTAATATGATAACTTTAATCCATAATCGCTTTTATTAAATTTTACGTTTGAAAGAGTTCTCTTCTAAACGAAAATCTACTCTAGGCGGTAAATGTCGTCCCTGATCTGGGACAATACTTAGCACACATTCTTTACCCTCCGTTTTCCCAGAGCCCAGGTCCTTATGATGGGCATTGCATCGCTTTTGGTCACACATCGTCCAGACACTGAGTCTATCATGACAAGCAGGCAGACAGGAATCCCACAATATAATTATGCACGCCATTCAAGTTTCTATAAACCCATGTCACTACTTGTTAAACACAAACCGCAGAAATTGCATGCCACCTACAGGCCAATAAACGAAAAGTGCTGACGACGCATTTGGCAGCGAGAATGATGCCTAAACTGGGATGTAACCAGATGCGACACCGGAAAGCGGTTATTTACTACTGGCAGCGTTCTATCTACTCTCTTTCTATATTTGATAGCTTTCATTATGTTATTTGACAGTTTGTATTAAAGCCCCTATAACGCTCAAAATCAACTAATATTTCGTAAAATATATCGTTAAATAAAGTTAACACATAAATAATCAGTGCTCTGTAAAGCAATAGCCAAAATTTCAACGCTAGATGTGCTCTGATAACATAGATTTAACAAGATACAAAATGCTCTTTTTTATTTTTTGTGGAACAATATAATTTACACATGTTCATGTATCAATTTAGTGTTCGTGTGTCGTATGAAAAGATGTTGTTGCGGGAAATTAAAATGGAATATATTATGCCAAAAAAAACAAAAAACATTTTATATCTTGTTATATCGATGTAACAAGACCACATTTAGCGTTGCAATTTTGGCTATAAATAAATAATTAACTTTTTTTTTACAAAATATTTTACGAAATATTCGTTGATTTTGAGCGTTATATGGGCTTTAAGTGATTTATATGACGCATGAATCGTCATTTAAAGCGCTCATCCTCAGCAATTACCTGTTGTTATTTCAGTAGTATTATCGTAATAGTATCTGCCATTTTTGGCATTCGTTAAAATATCACGCCGTGGCATCCATTAGTGGAGTATTTTTATACTGCAGACACATAAGAGGAAACATATTATTTGCTAACATTGTTCATTTATCTTTAGTGTATCGAGAATTGCATGTGAACAGTGCTCATAAATAATTATTGCACGTGACAAACAACACGAAACGTTTGACAGGATATTATTATGTGATAGGGACGACTCAACATTGAAGTTTATCATTGGCCACTCGGAAAACCCCTCAAGAAGTGCAGGATGGTCAATGTTTTTCAATTTTAAGAACTTTTATTTTATTTACCGTATATTAATGACTATTATACGATCATTTTTATATAATTTAAGGTTTCCATTGGAAAGTATGTCATGTTAAATCCTGGGTGATGATGTGATTTTTAAATTATTTAAGACATAATTGTGTAGTTTGTTTATGGTTTATTTGTAGGTTTATAAAATAGTTTTTAATCCGCTTATTTGTGAAAAAAAATGTAACAATATTTACAGAACAATATGCGCAAGAGTTTGTTATTCAATTAGGAAACTATTTATAGAACAAGCACAGTCGCATTATAGCAAACCTTAGCAACCAATCAGAAGGGCCGATATGATAAGAAACTTCTAATTTATGCCCAGGTCACATATTCACGGACCACCCCGCGGGTTCCTTTACTGATTAAATCACACGGTTGACCTCGGATATGCAGAATTCCGTTGTCCGATACGGATCCGGATTTTGACGAACCTACCAAGGACAAGGATGAAAGTGGACCATTCGGTGACAATTGCTTTGTTGGCAACTCTTTGCGTTTTCGTTTTTTAGATAACTGTGGTTCCAAATCGGAGCGCACCAATATTTACACTACGGAACTTGTAATCGAATTCGACATGGGAAATCAACATCACATAATTATATACCGCATAGTTGTTGTTTAGTGGTCATCCGTTCTTAGTACACCGTATGGCTGTATGTTTTCCATTCATTGCGTCGAGTGTATGGGATAACTGCCATTTCGCTGTTAACTGTTCAACTGTAGCCTGCCACTACTAAACATTCTTACAGTAGGATGTTATTCACAAAGTTCAACTATGAGGGCTTCACATTGGCCATGATTAGGTCTTTGGAGACACAAGACCTGGTCAACAGATCATAATCTCATTTGCATTCGATCACGTGTACGTCTGTTAAGTATCTCAGCCACTGCCCTGGCATCATTTTGGGACGTATCAATATCCATTTCCAGCCCATTCATTGCAAGCACAAGTTGTTTAATGTTCATGTTGTTTGTTACCAACGAGACACAGGCTACATTGGCCCTACCAATGGACAGTAGTTTAACAGAACGCTTGTGTCAGTTGAATGACAGTTTAATACCTCTCAGACTTACGACAGTATTATGGAATTTCAAATATATACATACAAAATCCATCATACACAGTCGTGGACAGTAATAGTTCGTATTATGTCGTGATATAACGTGTTAATGAATATAAAAAAATGTTCTGCACCATAATATGTGTCGTGTTCTGTGAAAACTGGGCATAATGCATGTGCGTAAAGTGTCGTCCCAGATTAGCCTGTGCAGTCCGCACAGGCTAATCAGGGACGACACTTCTCGCTTTTATGCAATTTTTCGTTTAAATGATGTCTCTTCTTAGCGAAAATCCAGTTAAGGTGGAAAGTGTCGTCCCGGATTAGCCTGTGCGGACTGCACAGGCTTATCTGGGACGACACTTTACGCACAAGCATTATGCCCAGTTTTCTAAGAACACGACACATATGGTCGACCCGTTTATTGATCAGGTGACAACAAACCGTGTTGTGTCTTTAGAGAATATGTGTTTAAACTGTAGTAGTACGTAGCGCCGTAACAGGCCGTAGAAACCTTAATGAATTCGAGCCTCCGAATAAGTACGGATCATGCGGCGTCTCATGGTTTACGCTGTTTGCCAAAGCCTTTTTTCTAGACGCTAGGCATAATTGGGTTAATTAGTCGAGTCCCTCATTTGAATAATTTAACATGGACTTCGTACTTTATTAAAAGTTTATAATTAGTTTCTAACAATGTTTTCAAAAGTGAATATGCGTATAAAAATACAAGCATGTGAAAAAAATCAAGTGAACTGAATGAAGAGTAATTTTATGTAAAGTATAATCATTTGGTTCAATATTCTCATGAGATATGAGAACTGATATTGTCAACGATAAATGATAAAACACGATGCTTATACATTAAACACCCATCAGTTCTTTTACAAATCTTACCCAAGTTTCAATGCCGCAATCACTTGATTTACAGTATAACTATATCTGTTCAAAAATATAAAACCTGTAAATGGTCTATGCACACAGACAACTAGAGATATCACTGACAGTGATGTATACCTCTAAATACAATTTTGACAAAGATTTGGAGCTTTGGCAAAAAGGGCTGTATTACGACCTTCGATCTCCAGTTGTAAAGGTAGTGATGCTGCTCTTTTGCGTTACGAGTCATCTCATCTTAACATTTTGTGATAAGTCATTTGAACAATTGCACATCGTTATGGGCTTAATGCATGTTCGTTAAGTGTCGTCTCAGATAAACATGTGCTAAGGCTAATCAGGGAAGACATTTTCCGTCTAAACTGGATATTTGCTAAGAAGAGACTTCCATTAAACATAAAATACCATAAAGGCGGAAAGGCTTTATGCGATGCATGTGTTTGTCAGCTAATACTTACTCTTCCTAGCTAACTGGTCCACATTTCTTTTGAAGACAGCTTACTGGACATGTTCTCAATGACATTATCTAGTCTGCTTACAGTTTATCAATGCATAATGTTTTAATAACAGGAATATACATTCTGAGTAAATGATGTTATCATGGCCAATGGCGTGAACATACCACTACCTATAAATAAATCCATCAGGCCAAAGATCTCCGATTAGTCTAATTGATTCATATCATTAGCTTTCTCGTGTATGCTCACTATTAATTCATGAGCAATGGTAATCACCGTGAGCGATTGTTTTAAACTTCATGACAATCTACGTCCGATCGCAGACATTTATTTTGAACATGCTTCACCTTAACACGAAACGATGTAATCATCAATTAGCGAGTCAACTAACATTTGTGAGTTGGGAATAAACTTCGCCATTACCCGAGTTCACCTAACCAATCAACCTTATTTCGCTTTTCAAGTAAAACGCGATCGGATGTTCTGGATGATGTAATAGCTGTTAGGAATGTTTCCGAGTATTTATAACGGACAATAATGGTCTAGTGTTGACGCAAGATAGACCTCACAATAACTAAAGTACCTTTGGGACATTAGGTGGACATAATAATGTCATCAGTTTAATTCAGTAATTACTTGTGGGAGAAATTGAGGGAAATCCTGTTGCTGAAATAAAATAACCATTTCGAATACAATGCCCATATTTTAGTAGCATTCTGTGTTGCAACAGTATGTCAACCGAGTTGTTCGCGTACAAAACAAACTAGATCGAAATACGCTATTCTTTGTTAGATGTGTTCAATGTCTTACATATATATAACAAACAGACTCTTAATGACGATATTACGTTTTTTAACACACTTGAAAATACTATTGCTGACTTAGATGAATTTTCACCGATAGTTGGTGGTGACTTCAATGCCGTGCAAATTTTTATAAAAGACAAGTTGAATGGTAGAAATGATATTAATAAAACATGTTCTGATAAAATCAATGATATCAAAAAATTACACGATTTAGTAGATATTTACAGAAATTTTAACCCAAATTCAAAGAAATATACATGGCATTCCAACTCATACCCGCCAATATTTTGTAGACTCGATTATTTTCTTTTAGCAGCTTCACTGATAAGCAATGCAACAAACTGTACTATTAATCATGGCTTCAAATCGGATCACTCAATTGTCATGCTCAGCATTCTTTTTGATATTTTAACAAGGGGACCAGGATATTTTAAACTAAAAAAATCAATTCTTTTAGACGCAGATTATAATAATTTAATTAAATATTCCATAAAAGAGGTAGTTGATTTTAACTAAGAAACGACCCCTAATATTTTATTATTAATAAAGGGAAGAATCAGGGATGATAGCATAAAATACTCATCATACAAAAAGAAAACAAATATTAAAAGAGAAACAGAAATAGACACAAAATTACATAATATTGAAGAACAATTAAAAAATAACCCTAATGACGCAACATTACTACAAACTTATCAAACAGAAAAGAATAATTTTAATACGATAAATGAGGAGAAAATCAAAGGGATTCTAATAAGGTCAAAAGCAGAGTGGATTGAGGGAGCCGAGAAAAATACCAAATATTTCTCAAACTTAGAATCAAAAAGATCTGAACAAAAAGTACTAAAACAGCTTAAAATTAATGATGAAATAGAAAATGATCACTCAAAATTTTTGGAAAATGTTAAACAATATTTCGCTTCACTCTATACAAAAGACATAAATTTGGACCAAGAACACAGTGACATATTTCTTCAAGATATTGTAAAATTATCAAACGATGATAGAGAAAAATACCCCGACCATTTATCCGAATACGAATGCTCTCAAGCATTGAAAGACATGAAAAATAACAAAAGCCCAGGCTCAGATGGAATAACAACAGAATTTTATAAACTTTTTTGGACCGACATAAAGCAATACTTAATCAGTTCAATAAATTATTCTTTTGAAACAGGAACTCTAACCGAACTTCAAACACAAGGTCTTATTTCATTGTTGCCTAAAAAAGATAAAGATATTCTATCTATTGATAACTGGCGACCAATCTCTTTGTTAAATGTTGACTATAAAATTGCAAGTAAAGCTGTAGCTAATAGAATAAAACCTTTTCTTCAAAAACTAATAAACACAGATCAAACGGGATTCATAAAAGGGAGATATATTGGAGAAAACATAAGAATTCTGAATGAAGTTATTGATAAAATAAACGATGCCGAAGAAACAGGATTGATCTTTTTCTCTGATTTTCAAAAAGCCTTTGATAGTTTAGACCATACTTTTATGTATAAATGTTTAGAAGGCATGGGGTTCAGCCAATCTCTACTAAAGTGGGTGAAACTGTTTTATAGTAATGCAAAAACTTGTGTTATTAATAATGGTTATTTCTCGGAATTCTTCGACATCAAAAAGGGAGTGAGGCAGGGTTGCCCCCTTTCGCCCTATCTGTTTATCTTATGTATTGAATTATTAGCGAATTATATAAGAAATGATACAAATATAAAAGGAATTTACATAGGCAATATTGAACTCAAACAAACATTATTTGCAGATGATGCATGTTTTCTTCTTGACGGCAGTCAAAAATCATTTGAATATTTAATTATGACCCTTGACAATTTTGCAACCATATCAGGTTTAAAATTGAATAACAATAAATGCTCTGTAATGAAACTAGGTGCACTTATGAGGAGAAATGTAAAATTCTGTCCACATAAAAAATTTGATTGGGAATGTGAAAGCGCGACCACACTTGGGATAACTATATTCAACACTACTAATCTAACGGTTGAACACAATATATGTAAAAAAATTCTGGAATTTGAACACTGTTTACATAAATGGAAAAAATGGAATCTTTCACTTATAGGAAAAATCACAGTTATCAAAACTTTTGCATTGCCAAAACTAATATACCCATTTACAGTGTTAGAAGGACCAGATGAAAGTAAAATTAAAACTTTAAAAACAACTATGTTCAAATTTTTATGGAACGATAAACCAGACAGGATAAAACGTGACCAAATTATACAAGAATATAAAAATGGCGGTTTAAAAATGATTGACATAGAAAGCTTTGTGGATGGTCTCAAAGCTTCTTGGGTTAAACGATTTATACACCAACCGGAATCCAAAATAACAAAATTATACAGTACTTTTCTGGAAAGCTATGGAAATTTTTTCATTTTAAAAAATCACATTAAACCTGACGATATAGACACACTTAAAATTCGATCAGTGTTCTTAAAAAAGATACTTAAGGTCTGGAATAAGGTTAACGCTCAAAATAACATCACAACTATAGGAAAAGAAATAATTTGGAACAACTCTTTTATAAAAAACTCTCAGGGTTTATTTTTCTACAAAAGCTGGCATATTAAAGGACTCAATCATGTAGAACAAATATACGACTATAGAATAAAGCAATTTTATAGTTTTGAGCAATTAAAAAACTTGTACGAGTTAAATAACAGTGATTTTCTGAAATACTATAGTCTCATAAAAAGTGTGCCACAAGATTGGATAGAAAAGCTGAAAACTGAAAACATAATTTATCAACCACCAGAAAATTTACTTTCATCAATTACAGAGTCAACTAAAATCTGCAAATTAGTATACCAAAAATTCGTACTGACGAAGCAAATCAATCCAATCAAGGCAGTTACAAAATGGGAATTAATTTTTGATAAAGAATTTGAAACGAATAAACTGTTTACTCAACCGTTTAGACTGACCCACGATACCAAACTAAGAACTTTTCAGTATAAATATATTATGCAAATTATTCCTAACAATAGTTATTTACTGCAGTGTGGTTTGACACATTCCAATTTGTGTGATTTTTGCAGCATGTCAGTAGATTCAAATATGCATATGTTTTGGGATTGTCCTATAATTCAACAGTTTTGGAACAGTGTAAAAGTGTATATCGAACAAACTGCGAATTTGCCGAGCATTTCAAATTTTGATTATGAACATATTAGCTTTTGTAACGTTTCGGTTGGTCATTCCAAAACATCACATATTGTTAACTTTATCATATTGTTGGCAAAATTTTATATTTTTAGAAATAAGTATCAGAACACCATTCCCAATATTTATCATTTTAACACGTATCTTCATAATAGGCTAAACATTGAGGAGATAATTGCTTTCAATAAAGATCAAATAGAAACTTTTCGAGCAATTTGGAACAACTTTTTAACATAATTTTTTTTTTTTGCCAGAACATGCATTTGTATGCTTTGATCTATTTGTCGAACCGTATGTAATTATGTATATTGCTTGCTGCTGTCTCGTTTATAAATTTCGACAGATATGTTTATCGCATGTTTTTTTT